>MU224229.1:2624124-2635722 GCA_018584345.1 Thuja plicata | reverse complement strand
TAATATTCTCCTCTATTAAGCTTATTTAATATTCTTAATCTATTTAAAATCATAAACATTTCCCATCTCTTAAACTCCTCTACTTATAACTCCTTCACCCCAAAACTTGCACCCACTTACCAAATGTGGGATAAATTACCTCTAATTACCTCCAACCACCTTTTTTATCCCTTATCTATCCCTCAACTTCCCTTTTGTTTGAGGAAAGCTATTAAAACCCCCTCACATTCAAAGGCCTCTTTCATTTTGGATCTTTGTTCACTCCTGACATCTTTTATTTTCTTGATATTATCATTATAATAATTTTGCATCAACATCATATACATCTTTACATAGTTGGAATTTGGTTTTTCATTTATCTTTTAGATTCCTCCATTCTTCACAACCTTGGACATATATAAGTTAATCATTTTTTCTTTGAAACAACGTGACTAGCTGCATTGTCTCAAAGATGGGAAAAATGTAGACACATAAAAATATCCTTATACTTAATCATATTTCTTCTATTAATTAAATGGATATTATGATATATTTAATTAATTCATTTAATATTCTCGTCTATTAAGCTTATTTAATATTCTTAATCTATTTAAAATCATAATCATTTCCCATCTCTTAAACTCCTCTACTTATAACTCCTTCACCCCAAAACTTGCACCCACTTACCAAATGTGGGATAAATTACCTGTAATTACCTCCAACCACCTTTTTTTATCCCTTATCTCTCCCTCAACTTCCCTTTTGTTTGATGAAAGATATAAAAACCCCCTCACATTCAAAGGCCTCTTTCATTTTGGATGTTTTTTTCAAACCTGACATATTTTATTTTCTTGATATTATCATTATAATCATTTTGCATCAGCATCATATACATCTTTACATAGTTGGAATTTGGTTTTTCATTTATCTTTTAGATTCCTCCATTCTTCACAACCTCTTGTACAAAGTGCTCTAAGAGAAAATAATATTATAAATACAAGATTATGTTGATAGAAGGGCAATGTAGTAGAGTCCCATTAATGCTTTAGTTTGTTTTGATGATTAATGTTATTTGCATTTGGTGAATGAATCCATTTTTGAATGTTGGAACAAATATGAATCTTTCATTCATGAGTCTATTTCCCTCATCCACAATAAGAAGTTACTCTTCCTTATTCGCTTGAATCGATCCCTTAACCATCCAAAACTATTTTGAGAAACCAAAACTTTGCCACTGAGAATTGTTGTTTTAATATTCCTACCCACCCATGTTACATATAAAATATGGTTTCCCTACCCCTAAAATAATATAGAAGGGGGCCATGATTCAATGGATGGGAAGAAATTCAATAACAGTTGGTGCTACCCCTAAATTTGTATCACCCCTATTATTATATTATGAAGGTGGGCCCCAACCTATTCTAAAGGGCTTGCTAAAATTTGGGAGGGAATTTAGGAATCTATAGCCTCCACCATAGAATAGTAGGGGAAAAACACTATAATTCCCTATGGAAATGGATATGCAGCTGAAAATTTCTACCTGATTTGACAATTTCATTTTAGTATCTATTAAATTCAGATTTACAACACAATTGATTTTTATTTTTAATTTAATTAATAAATGCAATGAAATTGTCAAATCAGGTAGAAGTTGCCAATCTATATAATCCCAAGATTGATCTCTAGCTCAAGATAGATCTCATCAAAAGGAAATATTGTTAATCTTTGCATGCACACAAAATGAGGGTGGGGAATTAGGTTGATATAGTAGGGGGATCGCCGACCCAAGACATAGACAATATTGACTGTTATCATGAGTAAATTAAGTATTGTTGGAAATAATGGAATGGTGTGTACTGAGAGGAGAGGGGTGAATCAATACCCTTAAAAATTTTCTCACTTAACCTTAATCCTTTATGTAATCAATTGTATTACCATCCATATATGCTATTCTATCTTTGTGTAAGTTATCAAATCATAAACTCAATAAGCATGTAAACATTCACAGAAACATTCATGAAATGTATAGACACGTGACAGAAGATTTGGTAACATAGAAAACCCCTGTTAGAAGGTAAAAAATGCGGTGGGGATGAAACCCACAAAGATTCACTATCTACAAAATGGAAGGGTCTGATTAAGGCTTACAATTTTGATCACTTTTGAGGATCTACCATGTTAGGAGTATTATGTAGAGGCTGGTTAAGGTCTACTCTGTTAAGAGCTTTAGAAACATTGTTTAGTGTGCACTTGGTTAAGAGATTTGCAAAGGATTGTTAAATCCACATTTCTCAAGGATTTCTTCTATTTTATACACTTGTTAGAATGTAGTAAAAAATATTCAATGACCTAATTATATGCAATCTAAAATTGTTGATTACAGATCCAATAAAGATTACATGCATATTCATCACCTATTGTGATTGATCAATACCTCTGTTCTACTCGGTAGACTTGGTTCTTGTTCTTAATAACTGATTTCATCCTTGGCTGTTCTTCTGCATACAAATCTTAGTCTAATCCATAAATGTTATCCTCAACTACAATCATCATCACACACATGTGTTTTGATAGATTACATATCTATTTAAACAACGAATTTGACCTATATGAGTTTCACATATTACAATGATAACTCTATGATCGAAGGTTTACAACTTGACCTTGATCTCCTATTTTGCATGTTTTCAATTAGTTAGACTGATTAAAAAAATTAAAATTACATTGGTTGTCCCTCAAGAAATGGATTTAAAGCTAATAGAAAAGCTAAATATAAAACACAAGTGTTTTATCTACCATGGAAGTCAGATCCACTTTTCTCAGGATTATAACTATCTCTCGGTAGATTTGTGCTCAGGATGCTCTTTGGTCTATCAGGTTCCTCTGTCATTTGTTCTGTTAGGTTGCATTGTACTTTTCTTGTTGGGTTCCTCTGTCAGGTTACTCTATTGGGCTCCCTTGTAACATTTTTCGGGTTGTACTGTGCTGTCGGGTTTTCTTGAACTTTTCTGTTGGGTTGCACTAAACCTATATTTCAGTGTTGGTGTTACCGACGGTTTCAAAGATATTTTTCCTTTCATACCAATGGAAAAAATATGTCTTCAATCTTCCCCTTTGACACTAGTATCAAAAATTGATATGTGCAAATACTAAAATCTTTAGTAATGTACACCATGTGTTCACCTTGTCATTTATGACTCCCCCTATGTATATGTCAGTATAGTATAAGTATATGTATATACACTATTCTCCCTTTTTACCTTATCATCTCATTTTTCCCTTTTGTAACATATCGATTTCCTCCTTTTTTGATAGTAAGGGAAAAGGTGTAATCACTTACAACTTGTCAAAAATATGGGAGTGAGAGATATTCATGTCCTCCATCATCTTCTCCCATTTCGCTTGAAGGTTTTATAGAGCCACATGCTCCAATGTGATCCTCACATGCATATCATAGATGTTGTCAGTGACAGACATCTCCAGGGTGGCTAGCAATTGCCTTGTCGTTGTCATATGTTTCTGCAGTAGTGTCAGATTTAGTAAGAGTAGAGCCTGTAGCTCGGTTACCTCATCTCTTAACTTTGATTCTTCCTCTTGGATTTGAAGTCTCAACTTCTTAGCTTCCATTACCTTTGCATAATGCAATTGTATTGCATTGTCATTTCTTGAGAGACTTTGAGCACTAGAATTTATATCTGCATCTAGTTGTGCAATATTTTCACTATTTTCCTTAGTGAATTTATCTAATGTGCTTAACATCTGAATTAAGGTGATTTCTTTTGAAATGATAGGTTCTAACTCATTTACTTTTTCATACAACTTTACCTTATTCTCGGCCACTTCTTGGCTGATTTTCTAAGTTAATTTGTCCTGGTACTTTTGCTCTTCTCATTCTTCAATTACTTTTTTTGCATCCACATTCTATGATTGGATGGCGTCAATAAGAACGGTAAGTTGATCAAGGATTAGGGAATTGTGATCAACATATATGTCAGGAACAATATGTGTTAATATGTCCCTTGTCGTTTTTATCACTTGTGTTTCCTTGTGCTCCTTCCTAAGATTTTCTTGCATAGCTTTTCGCTAACATATTTCTCCATACTCAATTAGAGATTCATAATCCAATGTAGTTGGATCACATTTTAGTATCTCTATTATTTCATCAAGTGTAACTTGTAGTTTTTTTTTGTTCTTCTTCTTCTTCTTGGATATTGTATGGGAAGTACCTAAATGTAGCACCATAGCAAGATCCTTTTCTTGGTGAGATGTGCTCAATGAAGGATTTTGTGGTGTTGTGTCTTTTTCCTACTACTTGGTATTTTCTTGTCGGTTGGGGGTGGATGTCTCCACATTAACCTTCAGTTTATCTACAGCATCTCCTTCGGTATCCTTAGGAGTAGCATCATCTTTCTTCTCTTCTTCACCTTTATCTTTGTGCTCTTCATCTATTCCTTTTGGTTCTCCATCTAGTACATTCTGTTCATCATTTGTATCTTTCTATTCATCATTACCCTTATCTTTAGGTATGCTTGCATGTGGCTAGGGTGACTTCTCCTTTTGTGAGATAATATTGATAGCCTGTATCAATAATGGCATTTGTCCCGGTATATTCACCTATGCAGCATCTGTATTTGTGTCTTTTTTATCGGTTTGGTATGGGAAAACAGTGACATCTTCATCTTTCTATACCTCATCTGCAAGATCTTCTCCGGTTATATCAATGATAGTATTATCGGGCCATGTTTCATCTACAGTGTCCATATCCTTGTTAGCTTTTGTGTTCACTATTTCCTAATTAACATCATCACCATCATTTATAAAAATGTTTTCTGGGCTCGGTTTAGCCTAATCTTCTTCATTGTGAGGCTCCTCGGTAAGAGATAATTGTGGCTCGGGGCTTGAATCCTCTTTATGAGGGTTGATGATCTTATTCTAGATATCATCACTTTCTTTGTCAAGTTAAATGAATTTTCCCTCCAGTACTTTTTAGTCTCTTATTTTTGTTAAGAACTTCTGTGAATTCTTGTTCATCATTTCATCAATTTCTTTCATCTTGGATTCAGGTGGCATAATTGAAACTAGGGATCTTTCCCTTATCTATTTTTATTCCTTTAGTGCATATGACCACCTTGCTGAAATCCTATCAAGAAGTTCTTGTGACATCATTTTTTCAAATTGGGTAGGCACATATTTGTATCCAATCATTGCGTTAATGATGGAATCTTCAATCTTATTCTGATCCTCGGGTTTTAGAGTTAACCATTGTTTAACCTTAGGATTTGATATGCCACCTGATTTGGCGATTGATGCAGCAATTTCATCAATTGTTTTAGGATTTTTAATCTTTACAAGTTGTTCATCCTGTTCAGTATCTTCTATATCTTCCTTAGTTCTAATGAATCTTTTTATCCTCTTTGGTTCTGATGTTTGACCTGTTTGAGGCTTCCTTTTATAAGTTCTCACCTATCCTTTCTTGACCGGTGATGCAGTTGCAACTTTAGTTGTCTGACTTCTAGTCCTTGATGCAACAATAGTCCTTGGTTTCTTTGTTGCTGGTGGTGGTGCATCAGACTCTATAGATTCCAAGTCACTCAATTTTTCTTCTTCACCAATGTTTGAATGTCCCTTGGTGTCATCGTTTTGTTTAGTCTCCTCATCATTTACCAAAAAAAATTTCATCAGCGTCTTGACCATTTTCTCTTTCTTTCTGTCAATATTCTTCACAACTAAGCCTATTTTAATTCTTTCCTTGGCTTCCTCATAGGTTCTAAACTTAGGTTGTGACTTGTCCACTGGTTCATTTATCAATGCTTCAATAGCATTGGTGGCTTGAGCTATGTTGACCTCATAGTCAAGTGGTGCTAACCATGCTGTACTCAGTACAACTGGTTTGATATAAGTGTAATCGGTGTCCACCATAAAGCAAATGTTAGTCTTATATTTTTCTACCATTTTTCTGGTATCCTCATTCTTTTCTACATTCTTTCCTTAAATATAGTGAAGTATCCATCCATTATTGATACAAAGTTGTCACCTAGTGACTTGATGAATTCACTGATTTGTATGGTCACTGGTCGAGTGGTATCCCAGTTGATATTTCCTATATATGGAAAGAAATTCTAAAAGTAGAGAAATGTAAACATTAGGAGTGATATGAATTTACATGAATTGGAATTTGTGGACCTGATTGTCCCCATGTTTTCATCTAACTCCTTTAGTAGAATCTCACATAGATCCAATTGTAGACCTTTCTTGACAATCTTATAAGCAGTGCCAACTTCTCCACATGCTATGTTGTTTAGCCTGCTGGATTGGTATATCTTATATCCTAGCACACATGCACCAAACTTGAGTTCTAGATTGGTGATGGTGTTAACCTTCAATCATTTGTTATCCCATACTGCTCCTATCATATTCTCTATCTTGGGATGAGAAGGGTGTTTGAGAGCCTTGGCCTTGTCGGTTATAGGATAACTGGTAACAACATGTATCACATATCTCGTGATCAGTTTTGGCTCATCTAGCCACATCTTTTGGTCATGCACTCTTCTCAACACTACCTGAATCCATTCAGTCTTAAACACCCTCAAGAACATTGCACAAGTCAGCCCTTTGACCTTAATGTGTTGGTGTTCCTCCTTAATGGTTTCTCCCGTGCAAAGCTTCTTATAAGCTTGGTCAACTTCAAGAACTCCTATCTCAGCGATCTTGCAATGTATTTCTGAATGGATGTCTTCAATAAGTAAAACCCTAGGTGGAATTTTGAAGAACACACCAGCGTCATCGGGTTGTGAGGCAACCTCTGGATAGATTTTATACTTTGGTTCTTCACAAGTGGAGTTCTTGATCAGACTAACCTTCTTCTCCTTAGCATTCTTGATCTTGGTTGCATGGGAAGTGGTTGCCATTGTTTACATGAATTTAGGGCTTTTTCATAAAAAAAAATTGTGAGCTCAGTGATCTTTGTTACTTACTTTAACCTTCTGATAGCTGCCATTTGTTCAGAATCTGTATGTTGTGAATCTGGTTGGAGTACTCTGCAATCTATTTTCTCTATTTTCTCTCTTCACTCTAAATATCTTTGTGAATAGTGATCTCATCCGTTGCCCTATTTATAGACAATGCCCTAAGTGGCGCAATTAATGCTCTACCCACTTGTCGGGTGTCAAAGAAAAAATTGGTTGGGTTACATGCCAACTTTGTTTTTGATGAAAACATGAGTCTTGGGGCAAGTGTCAACTCACTCAAATTTTCACATGTTTATCAATGGATCTCGGTATCTAGCGAAGACAACAATGCTTTTTACTTGATTACCGACGAGTCTCAGGTTACATTGATCAACTTGGTTTTCACATGTGCGCCAATGATGCTTGGTATTATTTGACAACTTAGCTTTTCTATGTTCACCGGTGCTTTTTGGTATGCATTAATTGACGAGGTTGAATTTACAGAATCATAACAAGTAATACCATAGTGCATCTTTAATCATGCTAGTTTGGCATTTTAAATATGTATAATGGAACTGATGTTAAGAATAACTTATTATAGTGCAGTTCCATACTTACTTGTTCTTCTTAGGTGGGGGTGGTGATGTCACCAGATCTATTGGATAAGGTGTCGCCAATTTCATTTCTTGGTCCAACATCTTCATTGTTTTTAGCCTTCCTCCACATTTTGTTTCTTATCTTTCTGATGTCTTTAATGGTGTTGCCATTGGAAAAGGTTCTTGTCTCTGTCACTCGGTCTCTATAGTCCTTTCTTAGATGACCAATTTATGATAGTGTAAACATGCCATTTTGGGTTTAGTTCAGCTCCTAGACTTTCTCATCCATTTTCTCATGCAGTTTGTAGCTATGTGTCCAAATCTTCCACATGATGTGCAGTTTGCCCATGTATTGTAATCCCAAACATATGAGTTACTGAATATTTTTTGTTGATAAGCATTTTCATTTTCTTTAGGCTTCCATGCTTTCTTTTTCTTCTTCCTGCATTGAAGAGATGTGTGCCCATGCATTTTTCAAGTAGGACAATGTTTTTCCATGTAGGTTTCCTTCTTTGGTTGTTTCACCTCAGATTTACATTCATATGCTTTATGTCCTTTCTTGTTACATTTATAACAATTTCTTATGAATGAAGGTGTGGATTTAGGAATACCTATTTTTCTCCTGCAAACATTTGATGTGTGGCCAGGTTTTCCATAGTGATTGCATGACTGCCCTCTTGGTCTTTGATTTGTGTATACATTCTTTGGACCATCTTGGTATGGCAATTCTCCATTCTCATTATACCCCAGTCCACTATTTTTGTTGAATATTCTTTTTCCATCCAGAAAATCATCCATCCTTTTGGTGCTTTCTTCAGCTCTTTTGATCATTTCATTGTGTTGTTGCTGAATTCTCACTTCATGCTTTAATCTTTCATTTTATTCTATTATCTCACCAATAGCTTCCAGATTTGCATTCAGTTCTATGTTCATTCGGTTTTCCTCCCAACTCATAAGAATAATCTGATTGGTGATCTCATGATGATGTTCTATAAGTCTTTGTATTTCTGACTCTTTCTCTTGTAGTTTTTTAGTAATCTTCCTCCTGTCATCAATAGCTAGTGTTCTTTCTTGCTCATCTTGTCTAGCATTGTTCATGACCTCAATCATCCTTACCATCTTTGTCTCTTGACTGATTCATAGAGATTTCTCTTGTCCATCCAGATGTTGATTGATTTAATTTAGACTTGTGATGCCTTCTTTAGATGTGTCTGATGCTTTTCTAGATGTAGATTGTGATGACTCAAATAGACCAGGTATCTCTTCTTCATTATAGTTTGTTTCATTACAGCAAGATGCCATAATCTTTCTTTCATCTAGCAACTATCTCATCTTGACTCTAGCTTCTTTATATTTCTCATAGAAGATCTATATATCTAACTTTTGATTCTCAATGCTCTTTTCTAGCTTGTACCTTTCCATTGTATGATATTTTCTCTTAAGTCTTTAAACTTCTCAAAATAAGAGATCTAGCTCTGATATCAATTGTTGGAAATAATGGAATGGTGTGTACTAAGAGGGGAGGGGTGAATAAGTACCCTTAAAATTTTTGTCACTTAACCTTAATCCTTTATGTAATGAATTTTATTACCATCCATATATGCTATTCTATCTTTGTGTAAGTTATATCAAATAATAAACTCAATAAGAATGGAAACATTCATGAAATGTATAGACACATGAAACAAGATTTGGTAATGTAGAAAACCCCTATTAGAAGGTAAAAACTGCGGTGGGGATGAAACCCACAAAGCTTCACTATCTACAGAATGGAAGGGGCCAGTTAAGGCTTACAATTTTGATCACTTCTGATGATCTACCCTGTTAGGAGTATTATGTAGAGACTGGTTAAGGTCTACTCTATTAAGAGCTTTAGCAACACTGTTTAGTGTGCACTTGGTTAAGAGATTTATGAGGGATTGTTAAATCTACCTTTCTCAAGGATTTCTTCTATTTTATACACTTGTTATAATATAGTAAAAAATATTCAATGACCTAAGTATATGCAATCTAAAATTTCTTATTATAGACCCAATAAAGATTACATGTATATTTATCACCTATTTTGATTGATCAATACCTCTGTTATGCTCGGTAGCCTTGGTTCTTGTTCTTGATAACTAATTTCATCCTTGGCTATTCTTCTGCATAAAACTCTTAGTCTGATCTATAGATGTGCTCCTCGGCTACAATCATCATCACACACATGTGTTCTGGTAGATTACATATCTATTTATACAACAAATTTGACCTATATGAGTTTCACGTATTACAATGATAACTCTATGATCGAAGGTTTACAACTTGACCTTGATCTCCTAGTTTTCATGTTTTGAATCAGTTAGACTGATTAAAATAATTACAATTACATTTCTTGTCCCTGAAGAAATGGATTTAAATCTAATTGAAAATCTAAATATAAAACACAAGTGTTTTATTTGATGTGGAAGTTAGATCCACTTTTCTTGGGATTCTAGCTGTCTCTCAGTAGACTGGTGCTCGAGATGCTCTTTGGTCTGTTAGGTTCCTCTATCATCTATTCTGTTAGGTTGCACTGTAATTTTCTTGTAGGGTTCCTCTTTCGGGTTTTCTCTGTCGGGTTACTCTGTCAGGTTCCCTTGTAACATTTTTGGATTGAACTATGTCGTCGGGTTTTCTTGAAATTTTCTATCGGGTTGCACTAAACCTGACTTTTGGTGTTGGTATTAATGATGGTTTCAAGGTTGTTTTTCCTCTCATACTAATGGAAAAAATATGTCCTAAAGTACCTGTCTAAATTTCAATTTTATATGGTCCAAGTGGATCCCTCTTCTGGGTCCACTCGCACCTAAGATTTAATTGGGATCATCAAATGCATATTATTTCTATTTTTCTTATTCTCTTGGATATGCTTTGTTTAGAGACAAAAACCTATTCATCTTACTAGTGCAAGTGTGATTTTTTAACCAACTGATGGTAATGATGATGAAGACTGAGTTCAGTAGAATACAAGCAAGTAGAATGGTTAGATCAGTTGTTATTTTGTCATTGATGTCAAGCAATTGACTCTTGGTTTATATTAATTTTCCATATCATTTGAGAGGGACTTAATTGGGTAGATAATAAATATCAGACAATGATGGGGTACTATTGATATAATTATCTTTACTTAATATTTTATGTTGTTAAGTCAGTAAAGCAGAAAGGTTAAGTCGGTAAAGGGAACAAGCCTAGTTACCGAGCAGTGAGAAGTCTATTGGTAAAGTGAAGTGTTAGTCAGTCGAGCAAAGAAAAATGAGTCACCAAGAGAAGTTGACAACCCATAAGAGGTCAGTTACCGAGAAAGGTTGGTAACCGAGCGAAGTTAGACACCAAGTGAAGATAGTCACCTAGTCGCCGAGCACAGAACATAGTTTGAATAAAGATTGAATTCAAGGAGAAAAACAAATTTAATGCAAAGGTGTGAAGATCTATAAGATTCTAAGGATAAAAATGAAGTTTTTTATAAGATCTACGGTCATGAAAAATCAAGTTGAAGATCTTAGATGAAGATTAAGCAGGAAAAAGTAAATTTGTGAGTTCCAAGAAAAGTGCAAGTCACAAGGTAAAGGTTAACTGTTTAACCGAGTTGTAGATACATTGAATTAGTTCATAAGACATGATCTGAAGACTGAGTGTAATTGAATGCATACCTAATCAATGAGATTAAGAGGAAAAATAGAGGCCTATATATTTTTGAGTTTGCATGTTTATACAAAGATGCTGACAAGTTGAAGAGTTTAAGTGTTACCTAGCAAAGTAGAGAAAGAGGTGGAGATCTAGTCCAGAGAAGAGATTGATGAGTTGTTGATGCCAATAGTTTTAGAGAGTGCACATGGGGTATGATCAAGAAAAAGGTAGTTGTAGAATCATAGATCAATTTAGTATACTATTTCTTACTGTAACACCCCAAAATTGGCACCTAATAATCGATCAATTTTGGTGCATTTTCTTATCTTTGAAGTCCTATTGTACTAGGCAAATTCTTCTCCTAATTGACTTTAATTGACTGAGTTTCAAATGCAGAAAACCCAAATTTGCATAAATCTGACATTACA
>MU224229.1:2592857-2606972 GCA_018584345.1 Thuja plicata | reverse complement strand
AGGAGGCAACAGGTCGCTTCAATCGCATTTGCAGAGCAAACAATTCATGTTTGTCTTTGTAAATTCATCGATTGTGTAAGGACTATGTTGTGTTTGTGTTGAATTAAGAGGTCCACATTCAACATACGACACTTAATAATCTTTGTAACAGAAAATATCTTAATCGAGTGGACCTAATATGTCTTTTTGTAAATCCTTGTGAAAGGTAATATTCTAGGATGAATATTTAAGCCCTCTAACCATGCCACTCTTAACAGGGTAAAGACCTTAACAGATTGAAGGTAAATCCCCTAACAGGGTCACATCTAATAAATGTGCATTGTAATCTTTAACCGGATTGGCTCTTAATCGAGCATACTTAAGAAGAGTATTTCTTTTTGTGGGTGATAATTGCCATGGAGTTTTTTTCCAAATCAGGTTTCCTTGTTAAATATTGTGTTACATGTGATGCTTGATTACTGTGGATTTTAGTTTCTTATGTTATATGTTGTTTATCAAGTTTTTGAAGTGTTTACAAGTTTTGGTTGTTGTTGTTATTTGAGTTATCGATTTGACTCAGAGGTTTAGTTTTAAAGTTTAAATATTTTCTGATTCACCCTCCCCTATCAGTAAACCATCATTTGTTAGGGAAAACCAACAATTGGTATTAAAGCTAGTGCTTTGAGAAGATAATTTTGAAGGTACTTGAGATAAATATATGAAGATGTTTAAGAGGGAAGCACCAAAGTTGAATAGGAATATAACTTCTCTACATGGAAGAAAAAAATGAGGCTTCACATATCTGGTATTTGGGATTATGCACTGAATCATCTTGACACTTAGTATTCACCTCCACTATTTGGCCCTTTGACACTTGAGTAGATAAGAGAAAGACAAGAACATACACAAGTGACGATTGAGATATCTTCTACTATCACCAACCTAGAGTTCAATGATATACAAGGTTGTGATACAACTAAGCAGATGTGGGATAAAATTGCACTAGTTTATGGTGGAGAAAACATGTTCAAAAGGCTAAGGCTGAAAGATTAAGAGGAAAGTTTGAATCAATGAGAATCAAAGAAGGAGAAAGCATTGCAGTATACAACACAAGACTAAAGGAAATTTCTATTTCTATTAGAGGTGCTGGTGGAACCATTGAAGAAGAATATGTTACAAGGAAGATGCTTAGAACTCTACTACCTATCTATGACATTTGAGTGTCTACTATTCAAAAACTGAGATCCATTCCGTAGATGATTGTTACTTTGGATGATACAATCGGTAAGTTAACTGTGTTTGAGATGAATGATTTTGATAATAGTTTGTTTTCTACTTCTAAGATTGAATCTGCATTCAAATAACCTTTTACTATTGGAAAGTCTAGAGATACTAGATCTAGTGATGGATATACAAGTAGTGCTAGTGAAAGATTTCATAGTTGTAAGAGTGATCTTGAAGAGCTATATGTTGAAGATGAAAAGAATGAAGCTGAGTTTGAAGATTTATTGGCTAGGAGGCTACTGAGAGATGAATAAAAGTACATAGGTAAGCTACCTTTGAAGTGTTTTACATGCAATAAGATTGGTCACATAGCTTCTGACTGTCCTAAAAATATTGAGAAGAAAAATAAAAAAGATAACAACAAGAGTGAGAACAAATTCAAAAGATTCAAAGACTTCAAGAACAAAGGAAAGAAATAATGCTACATTGTTGAAGGAGGATCATCTAATGATGACACCGATGATGAAGAGAATAAGTTGTCTATGTTTATATTAAAGATTATTCTGATGAGGAAATGTATGTTCAAGAAAAATCCCTAATCTCACAAGTAATTAAAAATGATACATGGATTATAGACAACGGTTTCTCACACCACATGACTGGTGATATTGATAACTTTATTAATTCGAAAGAGAATAATTGTGGTAATGTTAGATTTGGAAATGATGCCCCATATCCTGTGAAGGGAAAAGGTTCTATAATTCTATTGAACAATACTAAATGGGATGATGTTAATTGGGTTTAAGATCTGAAGTACAATTTGTTGAGTGTGGCAGAGTTGAATAATATAGGTCACCAAATGGAATTTCAAAATAAGAAGATTAAAGTATTTGATCAGAAGGGAAGTTTGATTTCCACTAGAGTAAAATATAAAGGTAACTTATTCTACCTTGATCATACATCCATAAAGAGTTGTCTGTTTACTAAGATTGAATATGTATGACTATGGCACAAAAGGCTATGTCATGTTAACTTTGAAAACTTAATCAAAGCGAGTAAGAAAAAAATAGTAAGAGGTCTACCGAGTCTAGACAAACCTAAGAATATAATGTGCAAGGAATTTCAAGTAGTTAAGATGACTAAATCAAGATTTACAAGAAAATATTATACTACACAAGGTATTTTAAGGTTAGTACACACCAACCTATGTGGTCCCATGAGAACACAAAGATACTATGGAGATAGATACTTCATATTGTTTGTTGATGATTATTCTATAATGATGTTAGTTATGTTTCTAAAAGAAAAATATGATGCGGTCCAAATGTTTAAGTGGTACAAGGTTATAGTTGAAAAAGAGATAGGGAGATAGTTGAATATCTAAGATCTGATAGAGGTATAGAGTTTACTTCTGATGAATTTACACTCTTTTGAAATGAACATGGTATAAAAAGACAAATGTCTGCACCGAGGACACCACACCAAAATGGTATATCTGAAAGAAGAAATAGATCCATTGTGGATTATGATAAAACACTGATGATTGAGAATGACATTTCCCAAACCTTCTAAAGAGAAGTAATAAGCACTATTTATTCTACACTTAACCGAGTAAAACTGAAGAAGGGAACTAACAAGACACCTTATGATATCTGGTATGGACACAAACCGAATGTAAGTTACTTCAAGTATTTGGAAGTAGTTGTTATATTCTTATAAATGCAAGAGATGGTAGATTTGATTCTAAAGGAGATGAAGGAATATTCTTGGGATATTCTACTAAGAGAAAATATTACAAATGTTTGAATAAGGCCACTAAAAACATTGTAGAAAGTGAAAATGTGAGGATTGATGAATTTTTAGAGAAGAATGATGAAGACAACAAGAACGAACCCGAGGATTATCAAAGATTTTCTTATGTATAGACTTAGATTTCTGACACCTTACCGAAAGCACAAACTGAGGAAGAAGATGAGTAGAGAGATCTTCCACTGAATGATGGAAATGAAGAGATACCACCTTCTACCAAGCGTGTGTTGGAAAATTATGTGAAGAGACACCAATAACCAAGTAAAATCATTGGAGACAAGATAGATGGAGTTCTGAAAAGAAGCAAGGTAAGAGAAAACACATGCTTAATATTTGAATTTGAACTGAGAAAATAAAAGATGAATTAAAAAGTGAAGATAAGATGAAAGCAATGAAGGAAGAGATAGATCAAATTCAAAAGAATAAAACATGGACTTTGGTACTGAGACCAAAATATTATTGTAATTAGTACTAAGTGGATTTTGAAAAATAATTTGAATGAGCATGGTAATGTAATCAGAAATAAAGAAAGATTAGTTTTCAAGGGGTATGCACAAGAAGAAGGAATAGACTATGGTGAAACTTTTGCACCTATTGCTAGATTGGAAGGAGTTATAATTCTACTAGCATATGCAGCTTATAAGGGATTCAAAATTTATCAAATAGATGTTAAGTCTACATTTCTCAATAGTATTATTGAAGAGGAAGTATATATTGAACAAGCTAAAGGATTTACTGATAATACTAACCAAGACATGGTATGCAAATTGCACAAAGCATTATATGGCTTGATACAAGCACCCCGAGCATGGTATGAAAGATTGCATTCATATCTAATCAAAATAGGATTTCAAAGAACATGTGACAATAACAATGTGTATCTGAAATGTGATAGTACTAACAAAGTTTTAATTTTTGAGATATTTGTTGATGACATTATCTTTGGAGGAAATCACACATTATGCATATCTTTTACCGAGGAGATGAGAAAGGGAGTTTTTAATGTCTATGATTGGAGAGATTAAATTATTTCTTGGACTTAAAATTCAATAGGTAAAGGATGGGATCTATATTACACAATCAAAGTTTATCAAGGAGATCCTAAAGACCTTTGGTATGGATGAATCAAGACCGGTTGGAACACCGATGCTCACTGGCTGCAAGTTATCTAAAGAGGATGAGTCAAAAGAAGTCAATGAGACACTCTGCCGATCCATGATTGGTAAGTTGAAATATGTAGTGCACAACATACTTGATATTTCTCATGTAGTAGGGATTTTTGCAAGGTTTTCTTCTGATCCAAAGGTAACACATATGTCTGCAGTGAAGATAATTTTTAGCTATCTGAAAGGAACTGAGGATTTTGGCCTACTATACAAGAAAGGAGGAGAATTTGAATTGAAAGTCTACACTGATGTTGATTGGGCTGAAAACATCGATGAAAAAAAGAGTACAAGTAGATGAGATTTCTTTCTAGGAGAAAGACTAGTTACATGTATAAGAAAGAAACAAAGTTGCATACCACAGTCTACTACTGGGGTTGAGTATGTTGCTGCAGCTATGAATTGTACAAATATTATGTCGATCAAACAACTACTAGAAGGTATGCAAGAGGAGATCACCGATCTAGTCACTATCTATTGTGATGACACAAGTTCTATAAACATATCAAAGAATCTGGTAATGCACTCAAAGACCAAGCACATATCTATCAAGTATCATTACTTGAGAGAGAAAGTACAAGACAAGCATGTAATGATGGAATATGTGAATTCAAAAGAACTAATAGATGACATATTCACCAAGACACTACTGAAGGATTCTTTTGAGTATCTTAAGGTAAATTAGGGTTCTTACCCCTATCCAACATTCATTAATGCGAGAGAAATGTTGCATCAATTCTAGGACACATTAGAATATCTAACTTTTGAGTTGATGCTAGTGATCACACTTTAGGTGATGCCTGAAGTTGTGAAATTATTTATGTATGCAAAGAGAAATTAGTAAATTCAAGGTATGATTCACTTCCTAAAAAAGAATTGAAGAGTATGGATCTTTGGCATTGTTTTCAAGGAGGGAGAAGACGTGATTGATGATCATAGGAAGAACTAAGTAAGTGATGAATATACAAGTGAAGGAAACTACATGTAAGAGGGAGAATGTGATTGAAGGAAAAGAGGAAGAACAAGCTAAGAGGGAGAAAAGATAGTAAAAAGAGATCAGAGTATACCATCATCAATTGATAGTGTTTCCATCAATGCCAAAGAGGGAGATTGTTAACCAACCGATGGTAATGATGATGAAGACCAAGCTCATTAGAATACAAGCAAGTAGAATAGTAAGATCAATTGTTATTTTGTCATTGATGTCAAGCAAATGATTTAGAGTTTATATTAAGTTTCCATATCATAAAAAGGATCATAAAATGATGAGGTACTATTGATATAATTGTTTTTACTTAACATTTAATGTTGTTAAGTCGATAAAGAAGAAAGGTCAAGTCAGTAAAGGGAACAAGCCTAGTTTCCAAGTAGTGAGAAGTCTGTTGGTAAAGTGAAGTGTTAGTCGGTCAAGAAAAGAAAATTCAGTCATCGAGAAAAGTTGAAAACCAAGTAGAGGTCAGTTACCAAGAAAGGTTGGTAACCAAACGAATTTAGACACTGAGTGAAGATAGTCACCTAGTCACCGAGCATGGAACAAAGTTTGAATAGAGATTGAATTCAAGGAGCAGAATGAATTTAATGCAAAGGCGTGGAGATATATAAGATGAAAAGGATAAAGATGAATTTTTTTACAAGATCTACGGTCATGTAAAATCAAGTTGAATATTTGAGATGAAGATTAAGAGGAAAAAAGTAAAGTTGTGAGTTCCAAGAAAAGTGAAAGTCATGAGGAAAAAGTTTGCCGTTTAACCAAGTTGTAGATACATTGAATTAGTTCATAAGAGATGATCTGAAGACTGAGGACAATTGAAGGAATACCTAATCAATGAGATTAAGAGGAAAAATAGAGGCCTATATATTGTTGAGTTTGTATGTTTATACAAATATGTTGGCATGTTGAAGAGTTGAAGTGCTACCTAGCAGAGTAGAGAAAGAGGTGGAGATCCAGTCCATAGAAGAGATTGGTGAGTTGTTGATGCAAGTAGTTTTAGAGAGTGAACAAGGGATCTGATCAAGCAAGAGGTAGTTGCAGAATCATAGATCAATTTAGTACATTGTTTCTTACTAATATTTGTAACATAAAATATCTTCATCGAGTGGACCTTATATGTTGTTTTGTAAATTCTTGTGAAAGGTAACATTCTAGGATTAATGTTTAAGCCATATAACCAAGCCACTCCTAACAGGGTGAATATCTTAATAGATATAAGGTAAATCCCCTAACAGGGTCACATCTAAAAAATGTGCACTATCATCTTTAACTGAACTGGCTCTTAACCGGGCATACTTCAAAATAGTATTTATTTTTGTGGGTGATAATTACCATGGATATTTTTCCCAAATTGGGTTTCCTCATTAAATATGGTGTTACATGTGATGAATGATAATTATGGATGTTAGTTGCTTAATTTATATGTTTTTTTTTTATCAATTTTGTGAAATGTTTACAAGTTTCTGTTGTTGCTATTATTGAGTTGTAATGTTACGCCAGGGAACCCAGGAGAACTAACCTAAACTTGTGACTAAGTTAACATGATCATTTTTTTTAAATGTTAACAAACCATAATGATAACAATGCGCAAGAAACACAATGAAGTACATGACATACACATAAGTACAACACAAAAAAGATAACCATTCTTGAGGGTTCATTGACATAGAATTACTTAAGAAAAATAATCTATGAGAAAAACTATAAAGACTAACATAAAGGATAAATCAACTGAATCCAATAATATACATCTCATATAACAAGACCACACACATACACACACACACACACACACACATATATCTGATACCCAAGGTATACATACAAGAATCATCATCCACTACACAAGTCATAGGGTATGAAATAGTACATAACAATACAATAAAATACATCCTCTGAAAGGATGTTAACCAATATACACATATGGTACAAATATACAACTCATGAAACTGAACAAGTCTCCAGAAGAATAAGAAGATAGAAGAAGAAGAACTGCAACAAGGATAATCTAATCATGAAGAAGAACCATCAGATCTCAATGGTAATAAGAGTCACTACCAACTGACCACATGGAACCAAAGGTCCACTCCCACCATGCTAAGGAGATAATAACATGCCCACTCACACGGGTATACAACAAGAAAACAACCATCAAGGGTATACAAGTTATATAAAAAAATGCATAGGAAGATCCTAGAAGCTCTCTGAATCACAAATAAGAAATCTACATAATACCAAAGGTAATCAACACATGTAGGATAACCTAAGATATATAGAGGAAGGTGTCATCATGTATGTCTAACCCTTAAGTTTTGTCCTAGAAATCCCAATAGATCTCGGCACTCAAGTGACCATACATGGTATCAATGACCTCTAAAATATAAAAAGTCACTAACCATGCCAGACGCACACCCCTCAAGGCAAAAATCATCATATCATCCTCCATCTTAGCCTATAATAGTGCTCAAGCATGGGTGATGAACCACATCTTATTAGATTATAATGAAACTCCCTAATAATTTATTATGTTATCACTTGTTACGAATACTTAGAATAAATGATCCTAGTGTTAGAATGAATTTAGATAACTGAGAGAGGGGGTGAGTCAGTTATGCTCAAGTCTAGATGTACCAAATTAAACTTTATACCACTTTGAACAACTCAGATCTACTCGGAAAAAATAGCATAAATCAACAACATAAACATTCACACAAGTTGACACCATTATTTAATGTGGAAACCCAATTTGAGAAAAACCACCAATAACATGCTATCAAGTTTTCACTCTTCTGAAGTGATCTTTGTTAGGAGTCAACCCTGTTAAAGGTTACAAAACACATTGCTAAATGTGACCTGGTTAAAGGATTTAATGACCCTATTAGGAGTGGCCTTGTTAGAGGACTTAGAACATTCCACCTAAATGTCACCTTGCTCAAAGGATTTATACAATGACTGTTAGGTCAACTTGGTTAAAGGATTTTGACTGATACAATGGTTAGAAAGTAATCAGCAGGTGTGATCTGATACATACAACTTGCTTTGCAAATCTATATCCAATTCATCTCTAATGCTAATTCATTGAGTGGCCTCCATTCTCATTTCAATCTTCAGATCTTCTTGGAAATCCGTCAAGCAATCACTCTCGTAGCTCTCTGCTTCTCTTGTTCAGCCTTCTCTGCTAGATCATTCTAATCAGTCAATTAACTATGCAATCATCTTGCATAAAATTCTTACCTCTCTCTTCACATCATGAATAACCCCTTGAGGTTAATATTAGATACCTCTTTATCTAGGTCAGATAAATCTTTTTCCACTTAATCAAGATTGTAGATCTTAGGTTAGGTCAGATCCAATGGATCTTTCCATCTTTACATTTAATTTAAATCTCTAAAGCAATCACTAATTAAATCTTTGATCCATGCATTAATTATGGTTACCCATGCATTTAAATAGTGTGGACCAATCGTGCTTACCTTAATTAACTTTACATATCCCAATAAAATTAATTATGTCAGCCAAAGATCTCAAATATCAACAATTACCAAAATACTATTGCTTGGCCAACACTGTGTTCTTTCGCTCAGTCATCACTGGTTTCCTCGGCAATTTACTGGTGCTCAGTCATCACAGACTTTGCTCGGCATAAACATTTCTCAGTAAATTTTCATCAAAAGATAAACAATGCATTACTTTGCCAATGTGCCAATTGATCAAGTACCCTTTTGATTTCCCATAACTCAATGATTCCACTTGGTCTTCTTGTTAAATATTCTACATCAATCAATAGATATGGTACTCAAATAGATAGCAATAGTCTCACCAGTTAAGTTTTGACATCAATGACAAAACAACAGTTGTTTCCATTGTAGCTTTCCAACAATCTTTCCAACAATCTCCCTCTTTGGCATTGATGACAACACTAAATAATAAAACAATAATTTTCCAACCATAGTTACCATACAATCCAAAAAGTCTACTTGTGTTCCTTGATATGAACAAATCTTCATTAATGTCTTTAGCTTCATTCTAATTCTCATCTAGTAAAATTTTTTTCCTTTTGTGTCTATTCTTTTGTAGACTCCCTCTTTCGGTAAACTCTCTCTTTATCTCTAAGTATAGTAAACATCTGCCTCTTTCAGTAAACTTCTCCCTCTTTGAAAACAATGCCAAAGACATTGATATCTTCATCATGTAGATTCTTTTGTTCTAAAATTTGTATCATGTTTTTCCTATCATCTTGCTTATGACTGATCCTCTTTTCTATCCTTGTTTTTTTTTCACAACTTTAGGTAGCATCCTAAAGTGTGAATTCCCATGCATCAATGTGAAAAATATTCTGAATATAAAATTTGATGCAACAATATCATTCTAAACTAATTAGCCTTAGTTAGGGGAATCACCCCTAGTTTACCTCGCAGATACTCATGAGCATCCTTGGGTATTTCCTTTGTAAACATGTCTGCTAAGTATTCCTTAGTATTCACATATTCCAGTCTCACATCCTTCTTCTGAACTAGCTCCCTCAAGTAATGATACTTGATAGCTATATGCTTTGTTTTAGAGTGCATCACAGGGTTCTTAGAAATATTAATGGCACTTGTGTTATCACAATATATAACAACTGGATCTGTGATCCCTTCTTTCATAACTTTCTGTAGTATCTTCAACCACACAATATTAGAACAATTAACTACTGCTGCTACATACTCGGCTTCAGCTGTAGATTGTGAGGTGCAATTTTTTTTCTTTCTTGTCCATGAAACTAATATTTTTCCTAAAATAAATGCTCCACCTATGGTGCTTTTCCTGTCATCCACATTTCTAGGCCAATCAGAATCAGTATAGACTCTGAGTTCAAACTTCTCATTCTTTTTGTAATACAAACCATAGTAATTTGTTCCTTTCAAATATCTCAGAATTATTTTTACCGCCGTCATATGTGTTTCTTTGGGATTGATAGAAAATATCACAACAATACCAACATCCAGTGCAATATCAGGTCTACTGTGCACAACATATTGTAGCTTTCCAATCATTGATCTGTAAAGGGTTTGATTCACTTCTTTTGTATCATCAATTTTTGTTAACTTATGTCCAGTAGCCATGGGTGTACTCACTGGTTTTGAATATTCCATTCCAAAATTTTTTAGTATCTCCTTGACATATTTTGATTGAGTAATATAGATACCATTCTTCATCTGATATATTTTTAAGCTAACAATTTTTTTTTATCTCGCCAAACATAGACATCTGAAATTCAGTTTGCATCTCCTTTGCAAATGCTTGGCATAACACATCTTGTCCACTAAATATAATGTCATCAACAAAAATTTCAGCCAATAAAGTACCTTTATATTACTCTATCTTCAAATACAGATTGTTTTTGTCATTGGTTCTTGCAAATTGAATCTTTAGCAAAGAATTGTGCAATTTCTCATACCATGCTCTTGGTGCTTGCTTCAATCCATATAGTGCTTTGTGTAATCTACAAACCATGTTTCTCTTGCTTGGGTCAACAAATCCATCATCTTGTTCAATGTAAACTTCTTCTAATATCCCATTTAGAAATGCTGAATTTACATCCATTTGATAGACTTTAAAACCTTTGTAAGCTGCATATGCAAGTGATGTTCTTACTCCTTCCAATCTTGCAACTGGGGCGAATGTTTCTCCATAATCAATTCCTTCCTCTTGTGCATAACATTTGCATACCAGTCTAGCTTTGTTTCTTGTTACCTCTCCATGTTCATTCACCTTATTTATGAATACCCACTTAGTACCAATTACATTCTTGTCATTCAGCCTAGGTACAAGTTTCCAAGTCTTAATCTTCTCAATCTGTTCAATTTCTTCATTCATGGCTTGTATCTAATCTTCATTGTCTAAAGCATATTTTACTATTTTAGGCTTAAAATCACATAATAAGAATGTATCCTCTCTCAAATTGCTTCTTGTCATAACTGCAGAATTCTTCGATCCTATGATTTGATCAAGTTTATCGTACCTCCTTACATAATTTTCTAGAGTAGGTTCTTTTTTTGCTTCAGGTTGATCATTCATGTTCAATTTAGGTTGATTCTGTGACCCGACATCTCCATCAGATAACTCGGCAATTACCTCCTGTTGCCCGACAGCTTCGTTCTGTGACTTGACAGGTGCTAGTTGTTGCTCGAAAACCTCTTTCTCAGGTTCAGGTAATTCAAAAGAATCTTCCTCATCCATATAGATGAATGATTTGTAACTTTCAGGTTCCTGTGTGCTTTCAACTTCATTTCTTTCTCCATACTCATCAATTCTAACATTTGCACTTTCCACAATTTTGTTAGTGTTAGAATTCAAACACTAGTATGCTTTGCTTTTAGTTGAATAACCAAGAAATATGCCTTCTTCACCTTTAGCATCAAGTTTTCCATTTCTATTATCCTTTAGTATAAAACATTTAATTCCAAAAACTTTGAAGTAATTTACATTAGGTGCATACCCATACCATAGCTCATAAGGTGTAGCATTAGTACCTTTCTTAACTTGTACTCTATTCAGAGTATAGACTGCTATACTTATAGCTTCTCTCCAATATTTCTGTGCAACAATTTTCTCCATCATTATTGTTCTGGCATAGTCCATGATAGATCTGTTTCTTCTCTTAGTAATACCATTCTGTGGTGGTGTCCTAGGTGCGGACATCTATCTTTTTATTCCTCGGTCATTGCAGAACCTATTAAACTCATTAGAAATAAACTCACCTCCTCTGTCAGATCTTAAACATTTCAAGCTTTTACATGTCTCCTTTTCAACTTTTTCTAAGTACCACTTAAATAAATGGAATGCATTAGATTTTTGTTTAAGAAACATAACAATCATTATTCTTGAGTAATCATCTACAAATAGAATAAAGTATCTATCTCCACAGTAACTTTTCTCACCAATGGGATCACAAAGGTCAGTATGAACCAATTCTAGAATTCCCTCAGAAGTATGAGTCTTTCTTTTGAGACTAGATTTGGTCATTTTTCCTAATTGACATTGCTTACACATTGAGTTTTTAGGTTTCTTCAACTTAGGTAACCCACTAACCTTTTTCAATTTACTTATGCTTACCAAGTTATCAAAGTTTACATGACACAACCTTTTATGCCATAACCAAACATCATTATATTGTGTAAACAAGAATGTCTCATCAGCTAAATCCAGATAGAACAAGTTACCTTTTGTTTTCTCACCACTTCCAACTAATTCTCCATTGGCATCATAGATCTTTTCCTTCTTTTGATGGAACTCAACTTTGTAACCAGAAGTATTCAGCTGTGCAACACTCAATAAATTATAGTTAAGGTCATCAACCCAATATACATTGTCACATCTGATCTTGTCAGTCAAGTTAATTGATCCTTTCCCTTTAACAAGACATAGTGCATCATTACCAAGTTTAACATAACCACCTTTACACTGATCTAAGGTTTCAAATTTGTCTTTATCACCAGTCATGTGATGTGAACAACCACTGTCAATAATCTAATGGTCACCTTTACTCATATAAGAAGTTAGTGCAGTTTTCTCATCATCATCAAAATCATCTTTCATAGCAACACACACAACCTCTATATCATTTTCATCAGTATTTTTAGATTCACTGTTAGAAGCTTCTTCAGCTATATAACAAGATTTCTTACCTTTGTCTTTGTAATATTTATACTTTATGAAGTCTCGGTCATCCTTTCTATCTTTGTACTTGCAGTCCCTTCTTTCATCTTTGTCATTCTTATCAGGACATCTTGCAACAATATGACCAACTTTGTTACATGAAAAACAAATGATAGGAAGTTTACCTTTGAATTTTTCTTTTCCTCTTGATATTATTTTTTCCATGAGTGTTTCAAGTTCTTCCAGATCATCATCTGTAGTGTCGTTGTCACTGTTCACACATTTTTTCTTTTCTTTGATTTTTTAAGGAGCAACTGGGATCTGAATGTAGATTCAATAGCTTGTAGAGTGTAGTTATCAAAATTTGACATCTCAAATGTAGTAAGTTTGCCTACCAGACCTTCCAAAGTCAAATTATTATTAGGAGTACATCTTAACTCTTGAATTGTAGAGACTCTAATAGCATATACAAGACAAAGAGTTCTTAGTACCTTGCTCATAATGGTGTTATCATCAATTGTTCCCTTAGATCCTTTGATAGAATTTACAACTTCCTTTATCCTACCATAATATTGAACTATATTTTCTCCTTCTTGCATTTTCATTTCATTGAACTTACCTCTTAAACTTTCGGATTTGGCTCTCAGCACATTTATATCACCTCCATAGATGGTTGCAAGGACATCCCATGTTTGCTTTGCAGTTGCACAATTCTTTATGTCTTCAAACTCATGATAGTTCAGAGATGATGCAATATCCAATATTGCTTGATTGTATTCCTGCTTTTCTCTTAACTATACAACTGTGGAAGGTGCAGTGGGGGATACATAATAATGTTCAACATAGTGCTTAGAAGAATCACCAATACCAGCCATATGCAATTTCATCAAACTCTGCCATGTAGGGAAATTATCTTTGTTCAACTTTGGTACCTCCTTTTTATACATCTTGATCTTTTGCTCCAAGTACCTTCAAACTATTTTCAAGAGACCAAAGCTCTTATACCAATTGTTAGAATGAATTTAGAATAACTGAGAGGGGGGGTGAATCAATTATCCTTAGGTCTAGATGTACCAAATTAAACTTTATACCACTTTGTGTTAGATTTATAAAGAAAATAATGAAAATGAGAAGGAAAGAATCCAAGAGAGTATGCAAAGGAAAATATTTTACCAAAATATTGAAAGAGAGAGAGAGAGAGATTTCTTCAATTGATCAACCAATAGTTTACCAAAATGCTCCAAGAACCATGACAAGAACACAAGGATTTGAAAGGGGAAAAGCAAGAAAAACCCCTTGTGAACAATA
>MU224229.1:2545722-2586906 GCA_018584345.1 Thuja plicata | reverse complement strand
CTTAAATAACATGCAAATAAATATATCTTATAAATACTTATTCTTTAAAAAATCTTATTTAATTAATTTTCATAATAAAAGAAAGAACATGCATTTATCCTCATTTTATATTTTACTATGCAATTGTCGATCTACATGCAATAACATTAAATTACTTAAATAATAAAGCATGCAATTCGATGCAACCAAGGAAAATATTCTAAATTTAATATTAATTCTTTTTTTTTAAAGAATTTTTAAACATGCAATTAACTCTATTCTTTTATTTTCATGCAAATCTGGACCCAATTTTTGGATAGGAACCTGGTAAGGGTGCACTTTTCTTTCCAAAGTAAGGGATTTATAGATATGAGGGTTTAAGCCAATTTTTACAATAATAACAAATTTCTCTCAAAGAATATTTTTTTTCACAGAATTGAAACCCTAAAGCCAACATTGAAAACTAAATCATTCCAATTGAAACCCTAATGCCCATTTTACATCCAATACAACAAAATGAAACCCTTATGCCCAAAAACATAGATTTGGCATGCAAACATGAAAGAAACCACAAAATTGATCTAATAACACATTTTTCCAATTTTAAGAAATCAAATCACATGATAGCAAACAAGAAAGATTCAAACAAAGGATCCTAGCATTTTAGATGCCTAGAAGATAGGGATTTGAAAGATAGAATTAACAAGAATCAAGATCCAACCTTAGTAATTGATGAGAGGAAACAAATCCAAATCCAAAGCACAAATCTAAAATGCTCCAAAATGCTCCCAAGCTTTCACAAATCCCCAATCACCTGATTTCTCCTTCTCCCTCGACTGAACAACCTCCAAAATATAAGAACAAAGTCATAATTAAAAATGCATGAGAATATATTTCAATTAAATTAAATCAATTAATCATGCAACTTAAAGTAATATTTAATAATCAATTTTGCACAATTAATTACAATAATTGAATTTAATATTTATTAAATTTCAATTATTTAAATCAAGACTTAATAATTAAATCAATTAATTAAATATAGAAATTTAATTAATATTTAATTATTAAATAGCTATATATTTAATATATCAATGTTTTAACCTTATTATAGGTGCAATTATCAACATTAATATTTACCATAAATATTCATTAAATAAAACAAGCTAAAAACATCATTAAATCAACTAAAAACTATCTAATCAGAAAAATAACTAAAATAGAGAAATAATTGAAATAGACACACAAGCATACACAAAAAAGCTCACGAATCCACGTTACTTGATGGATTCAGACAGGGTAGTCAATCATATTCTTATCTATTTCTAGGATAAAATAAGGGTTTAGGGTATGGATTTAGGCTTGTATATTATCTCCCCTCTCTTACCATTGAGATATTGCAATAGGGCACGCTCACTCCTACCAATTCAAGGAAGACGTAGCCTGGTACCTACAAACCTGTCATAAAAAAGATGGACATATACATACATATAATATAGAAAACAATGGTTGTGATTAGTTTATCGTGTGGATATCGCCGAAGCAAGTAACTACGACTCTATCCCATACCATACCAAACACAACAAATAGTAATGTAAAATATAACAATGATCCATGTGCATACATATATAGGGTCAATATTGTTAGAAAACTATAATCAAAATGACATCATAACATATACATAACCAACATGAAATAATCATAAATCATATGCAAATAAAAGATATAATACAACTAAACAATGGATTAATAGCATAATGAAAAGTAATACATGAATATCCTTAAAATCAACTGAAATAACTAACACATACATACAAAGGTCTAAAAAGTTCAAAAACTAAAACAAAAGATAGACTAAGGGCTAGGTATTACATCTTCCTCCCCTAAAACTAGGCTTACTCCTAGAAGCTGATAACTAACCTAGTAAAGAATCAAAAAGGTTTTCATTGTAGTGCTACACCCCCTATTAATTAAGATCAGACAAGAGGATACACCCAACTCATAATTACCAAAAGAATATACCAATCACAACAATCACTAATTTATATTCAAGAAGAACTAATGTAAGTCAACTTAACTATATTTTTAAGATATGCATAAGGAATCACGAAGAGTAATATAACTCAAATTTAAGCATAAACCAAAAATCACTTTGATCATTTATTCATCATCCAATATTTCTTAAATAAGTCTATATCTTTAATGCTTTCAAAAATCATGAAATACATACATACTCAAGCTTAATTGTAGAAGACACATATCCATGTTTATATCGAATATAAATTTGAACAGTTCATGCTACCTTACTTAATGCAACACTCATGCAAACATATAAATTACGTAATGCATTTTGTTCCACATACAATTACAAGACAATATCTGTGATGTCCTCCGTTATACATACTATCAGGGGTCCACAATCAACATGATAGAAACATTACTTATCACAAAACACGGTCAACAACAACAAACATTTAGAATAGCTACCTTAAAAATAAAAGGAAAATACAAGTGGAAGAACTTCCAAAGTTCAACATTAAATCATAAAAGTATATAATTTCAACAATAAATCAAATATGACTAATGCCACAATCTAGACAACAAAAGATATTTGGGTGACTAATCTAGTCATAAGAAAATTCAAAAGAAATTAATGTTGACCACATACAACACAACAAGATATCAATCAACCAAAAAGAATAATCAATACAAAAAAACATTTCACATAACAAGGTGACTAGTGGTAGCCACACTCAAGGAAGTAGTCGCTTCACGACATCCAAGGTATCTCACTCTAGATGTGTTATAGTATTCACCCAATCACTCATGGTAGACAATTTACTATATTTCTAACATCATCTTTATGCAACTTCATGTAACCACTATGTTACTAACATTAATATTTAATCAATCCTTTGCAAAATGCTACAATTGGGTTAAAAGTTACAAGATTTCTACTATGGATGCAATGCACAATTTTATTTGGGGACTTAGGTCCTTTACCCAATTGATCTATAAGAATAAGGTACAATTCCAAATCATTTAATGCACTCCTAATGAATGATATATATTCCTAAACAATGAACACTGTATTGAAAAAACAAAAATTTGCTTTCCAATTTCCATATTCAATCATATTCCCAAGCTGATTTACAACACTCACATATACAGTTCATAACTCAAATAAATTCAATTCAATACAACACACAAGTCTAATCTTACACAATCAATAACATCACACTCATAAGGCTAAGAAATAGGTCATGCAAGAACCACAAGTCACTCAAAGAGAAAGAAACAAGCAACAAGGAGTTCTTCAAACTAGGATTCCATCACCATAAAATATCACATACAACATACATCAACTATCATGATATAATAGAGGAGGCATTCCAGTGACCATCACCAAGTCTTCATACATGCAAACCACACAAGACCCAAAGAAACAAGCCATCTTCTCACTATAAAAAACACTCTTATAGATGATTACGGACTTCATGAGAAACGATGAAACTAGAGACCCTAGAGTTTTAATCACAGATCCTAGCACAATTTGAGCCTCAGTAGGTATCCACCTATAACAACCAAGACCAAACATCACTCCCAAATCAAGTGGGAAGAACCACATACATGAATAAGAGATCATGAACAATGACTCTAAAGACACAAGAATGCATGTGCTAACATGCACTACTAACCAACCAATGGGCACACAATTTTCCCAGAGCTCCCAGTGTAGAAATGTGTGCTTTGATACCAAGTGTAATGCCCTGCTAGGGAACCCAGGAGAACTAACCTAAACATGAAACTAAGTTAACATGATATTTTTTTTAAATGTTAACAAACCATAATGATAACAACACAAAAGAAACACAATGAAGTACATGACATACACATAAGTACAACACAACAAAGATAACCATTCTCAAGGGTTCCTTGACATAGAATTACTTAAGAAAAATAATCTATGAGAACAACTATAAAGACTAACATAAAGGATACATCAACTAAATCCAATAATATACATCTCATATAACAAGACCACATATACATCTGATACCCAAGGTATACATACAAGAATCAACATCCACTGCACAAGTCGCAGGGTATGTAATAGTACATAACAATACAATACAATAAAATACATCATCTAAAAGGATGTTAACCAATATACACATATGGTACAAATATACAACTCATGAAACTAAACAAGTATCTCAAAGAATAAGAAGATAGAAGAAGAAGAATTGCAACAAGGTGTTATGCCCTGCATACTCGTCCCTACATTTTGTGTTTAAAATGTTGGGTCCCCTCTTTTTCCTTTTGGCTCTTGCCTTATTTTTTGTATTTTTATTTTTGTTGTTTTCTTCTCAGGGTTTTCCCTCCCATGAGGTTTGTTTTCTTTTGCTTTTGTCTTTCATGTCTCCAAGACCCGGTCCCAGAATTGGTTGTTTCTTTTCTAGAACCAGATTCTGGACTCCGGGATTCCCTGCCACGATGTCTCTTCCTCGCAAAGAGGTATGGTTGCATGGAATCCCCAGGCCCAGACTCTAGAGGTTTTCTTATTTTGGAGACCATGTGAAATTAGGTTATTGGTCATGCGGTGGAGGAGATTGCAGCTCAGGATAGAGAAGAAGTCCCCATAGAAAAGGAAATCCCAGCAGAAAAGGATACATCAGAGAAAGAGGCTTGGGAAATGGCAATAGAGCCTGAGTAGGAGAGGATACCAGTCCAGGAGACCGAAGATACACCAAGGAAACACACATATGAGCAATCGATGATCGGGGAACCTGCACCTGCGGGATCAACCGTACCCTCAATCGTCATGCTCCAAATGCCTTTGGTAACTCTGGGTGACCAAGTGCCCTGGAGCACTTTCGGTGAGGTAGTAACGACAACCACCTTGGTAAAATTTGGCCAGAGACCTCACCCACCTCCAGAAGATGTCTAGGTGGAGTAAAATGTCCTAACAAAAGAGGCCAATGTGGCCCAGGAGCAACAACAGAAAATGGACCAAGGAGTCCTAGATAAGGAAAATGAAGAAGCAACTGACACCAGGAAGGACAAAGTCCTTGAAAACATAGATGAGATTGAGACCAGGGAAAAGATCCTGGATAATACTACAAAAGATGCTAGCATGGAAGGAAACATCAAAGGTTCTAGAGAACGCAAAGAAGAATGAGAACAAGAAAAGGAAGCAGAGCAAGAGCGAGAAAAAGAGCCCAAAGATAATGTGCATTCTGAGAACATGCCACCAGATTCTGAAAGGAATCCTGATGAATAGGTATTGACAGCAAGACCACCCTAGCCACCCCATTGGTTGGTCGAGTCAAGGAAAAGGAAGACCTTGACAACAACGTTAGGCACTATGCTCTCATTGGAAGAAATGATGGCCAAGAATATAGAGGCTAAGAAGCCCAAAAAGGCACGGGTAGTGCATACTCTCCAGACTAACCTAGTAGGTATTTCCGTTGTGATTATCGCAACACCCCCATCAGATACAGACATGGTGGCCATAAGGCCCAAAGATTATAACATAGTAGAAGTAGAATTGGGGAGGAGAGATAAACAGGGTGAGCTGGATCTACTAAAGGAAGCCACGAAGGCAATAGAGGCCAAGTACATAAAGTAGGGCCAAAAGCTAAAGGAGGAAAGAGAAACAAATGTCAATCTCCTCGCACTTCTGGTAGAACTCACACAGCCATTGGATGAGGTCCACCCCAGAACCCCTTCCCCTGGATTGCCACTTGCACAGGGTGACGTGGATTCTCTGTGGATAATGAAGAAAAAAGTGCAAGCAGTGGATAGGTGGGCCACCGAGCAGGTGACCGTGATGAGACAATTTTTGGTGGTGTCCCTCCCAGACCTTTATTGGGTCGATGTTCTTCTCAACTAGGAAAAGGGTTCCGCTATTATATGGGAGGAAGATCTAGCCAAGTATGAAAAATGGAAGGCAGGGCTAGAAGAGATCCACAACATCGGCGAAGAATTCACCATAGAGTCTAGAATTTTGGGAGACAAATCATATGATTCCCTCTAGGCCCAATACTCCAGACTTGTCCTCAGGGGTGAGGTATGCAAGGAACTGGTTAAGGCCTTGAAAGAGAAAGTGATAGCTACCAAATACCCCTTGGGTCTATTTAAAGCCTTCATGGTCAGAGTATCGCAAGTCGATCCCTTCATCACCGAGACATGTACCCTAGAGGACTACGTCCTCAAAAAGTTTGATGAGCGGATGGAGTCCCTATATCTGCCTGCCAGAGATTTTGACCAGGGTAGGCTATCCAGATTGTCTAAGACCATGATCCGATCACATGATGCCATAAAAATGGTAGATGAACTTCGGAGCGGGGTCGAGGATGTTCAGGAAGCATTGGAGGCTATCCAAAGTAGGTGGGATGTAATGTCCCCGCCAGGGAACCCATAAGGAATCAGGTCTTATGACCAAAAATTGCAACTAACAAATTTTTTCCTAACATTACATCATTACTACTTCACATTTACATTCCTTAAGGTTCCCTTAATGAATTCATTTACTAACATATTTACATTCCTTATCCAAATTGAATTTCATTTCCTTTCTTTACTTTCACATTTCAGAAATATGGTAAGAAAATAACATTTCATTTACAAATTACATTTTAGCCTTAGCATAATAAACATTTTCTTTCATTGCAACAAAGGAGAGATAGAAAAGATAATTTCAACATGACACAATATATTTCCAACTTTGATCTTTCAAATAACAACCCTCGAAACAAAGTCTAGAACTATCCCTCCCAATTACATTTCTTTTCTTTTCAATTACATCTTTCTGATAATAGATCTCATAATAACAGGTACATGAATGGCCCGAAGGAATTGCAACATATCTTTTCATCTTTCCTTTCAAAAATACATAATACAAAATACAAATATCTACATCAATACATAAATTTGAACGCATCCAAGTCACGAACCATGAACAAGACCTCAAAATATTTTTGCCACCCAACCATGTGGAACTGATGAGGTTCCACCCCCCGTGCTAGGAGATATAACCAAGATACTCACAAGGTCCTAAGCAATCTAAGGCTACACAAAACCCTAAACTGAAAGAAATAACATAACAATATATCACTTTACTAATCACAAGGTATAGGTTCCTAGCATACCCTCTAGGTGAGTGTCATCACATATCCTGGATTTTGGGGATCCTTCCTGGCAACCATGTAACCCCGGTCCCCCCTTTATAAACATGGATCCATCTTGGCAGTTATCCATGGTCCCGGTACTCCAGCAGGACTATGTGGCCATTAATATGTTTTCTTTCATTATCTTTTGTTTCCCCCTTTCCCAAATTCATTGTTAGGTTATCACTTTTTACTAACCCACCCATAGGATCATCTGGTAACCACTTTAGGGTTCCAACACCTATGGTGAGCCACTCACCTAGGGTACCTAGTCCCCTAACCACACATACAAGCCATGCAAACATCAAGTACTTTCAAAGATCCATATCATAGGTCTAGGGAACCCTCTGGTGCACTCAGGCCACCTGAACAAGTCCTGACCTTACATTATGGACTCTACCAAAAACCAAATATGAACAAAAGCTTAAACTCAAAACCAAGTATATAAATTCATAAGATACAACATAAAACTTCCCACATGCATTTACACAACATTTCATTGCTTATTTCAAAAGTCTAGGGAAATCTCTTGTGCCTGAAATTTTCCTAAGTTTAAATTTTTAAGAAATCTCAAAAATTAGAAGCTGCATCTTAAATTCTATGAAGCCAAAACCTATCTCAATCATCCCGAAAGGTACCTAATTCCTTTATACAAGTATAACTTAAAGTATAAGAAATTAAAGTACCTTATACTTAAATGTTATACTTGTATAAATCCTATTTTCCTCGGTTAACACTATTCTACTCGGTTGATGCAGTCTAGTCGGTTGAGACTAGTATGGTCAGTTGACACTAGTTTGGTTGGTTGACACTGGTTTGGCCGGTTAACACTGAAAGCACATTTCTACCGATTGTGGGAAACGACTGTCTACTCCAACTTATGGGTAAAACTGGGCATTATGGGGACTATGGTTGCCTAATCTGGGCACGACCCATTTGAGATCTCTCAATTTCCCTCCAGAAATGGCCCATCAATCCATCCTATCTATCCACAAAATCTATTCTAGATCTGGGAAAAGAAAGGTGGTGCAAAAATAGATATGAAACTATAGGGTTCAAACAGTAGTTCTAAATCCTTGAAGAACTCATGGACATTCTGGATAAGAAAGGAGATATGAGGAGAGTGCTAAGGGCCCTACAGCCTCTTGCAAATACAAAAATATTCATATACATACAACATGGTAAAATATTTAAACATAATCCTAAACTCCAAATCACTAATACAGGCACAACATATATGTATAACATAACCATTCTGAAATTTATATAGACAATAAAACACACAGAGAACACATTCATACACAAAGAGGAAAAATGGAGATTCTTCCCAGTTTAGACCCTACCTTGGGTCCTGCAGAGAATCGTCTTCCCTTGACTGGAGAATCTCTGTGAAACTTCAATCCTTGAGTAGATATCCTTCTAAAAATCTTCCTCTTGCAATCAATTCCAAGCAATCCTCACACAGATGACCTCACTAACTGGAGACTCTCAAACTCACATAAAATTTCACCAAAATTTCCAGAGAAATCAATTACAGACAACTCAAAAGAAAACAAATCTTCCCAAAAATTAATATCCTCCCGCACACAAAAATCTTCAATTATTTATCCCCCAACTATGTGGTTGGAGGAGTTTCTTTACGGGAAGCAACTCCTCCAACTTCCATAGTTGGTTGGAGTAACAACCAAATAATTTCCCGTAAAGACTTAATCAAGGTTTTTAATATATTTAATTAAAATATCTTTTAAATGAAAGCTTAACAAGAATAATAGACAAATACCTTTCAAGAAAAACACATAGCATAATAGGAAAACAAGTAGCCTAACTTCTAGGAGGTCTTGAGTTCAACTCCCTCCTAGATAGCTAATTTTAATACAAAGGGAATTTTCCTTTTATTATTATTATGTTTACTCTTTATTTAATACATTCGTTAAATATACTTTATTTCACCCACTTTATGTACTTATTATAAATAGTATACCATTTACACAATTAATGAAAAACATATAATTATTATTATTTATGTAAGCATGGATATATGCGTGTGCACCCACATATACACATACCTATATAAAACACAAACAATTATAACATAATCATTTACTATACATATAAAATAGATTAGTTCTAACTCATAATGTAAACTCAGACCAACATCAAATCAAGTTCATAACATAAACTGCATTCTAGTTTCCCAATTAGGATAACTTCCTAAATAGAATTCTAAGACCATGGGTAACCTTGAGAGTAACTTTGTTAAATCTCCACACATCAACAATTTGAGAATTTTGAAGGCATGCTCAGACCTGTGTAGCCAGGTGGAGATGATGCCTGGTACCTGCACCCTGCATCACCAACTGATATGCATATACCTATATATATAAACATGAAGTGACAAACAAGGAGGGAGAGTGCGACATCATGTGGATCTCCTGTAGGAGTAACTACGACTACCCCTCCTCATCCTACATTCACATCAACCAGTAAATGTCAAACCATAATAGGGTCAGTAGGGTTAGATCATAATGTAAACATCATAACACAAATCAATGTAAAACATTTTACTGATAGTTCATTTCTAACCATTCATCATTAAATGCTATTTTAATATTTCCAAATAAAATGCAGTAACCAAATATATATGCTCAAATGTCTTATAAAATGTTAACTAAATAATAATCATAGTCCATCATAAAATCCAAAGTGTCAAAGAAAAAGTCTTGTCAATCTAACATAGGAAGATGCTACGGTGGGCATTACATGGGACAACATCAAAGATGTAGATGAAGAAAGCATAGGCCAAGTATTGGAAGCTTGGGAAAAATCATAAGGAAGAATAAAATTCTCTGGATTCTGGAGAATCCTGCCAACCCCATAGCGGTTTTATTCATTCATTCTTTTGGAACACAAGTTCCTAGATCCCAGAATTTTGGATCCCACATTTTTGTATTCTTTAAGTGACCCGTGTCCCAGTTCCCAAGGCTGACCGATCACTTTCAAGATAGTTAATGAAGGTTGTTAGAAGGTAGGTAACCGCAACAAGGCACGTCAAATCGACAAGAGGTTTTTTGATAGATGGTCTTCCCAAGGCACCGCTTCAACGTTACACCTGGTGCATCGAAGATAGTGCGCCACTTTCCCATTTATGAGGCATATAGCCTTGATCCCCGGGGGATCAGATTTCTTCCTTCTCCTACCAACTCTCTTCTTGAGGCTGATTCTTCCACTTCGCTTCTCTTGTCTTATTCTTCTGACATGTCAGACCTTCTCTGTCTCGAGCTTTTGTAATGTGGTACAAGTAGTACCAACCACCAAAAAATAGTATTATATTGTAAAGGTGTAAAGTAAGTTAGGTCAATTTTAGGTCAAATGATGTGTATAAATAATAAGTCTGATGTCATTCCAAGGGTCAATAAAATTGATGATTTTACAGTCCATAGTTAATAGCAATCTGGTTTTCTCAGTTCTCAAGTTGTAGAGCTCAATGCTCCATAGTTTTAAGCCTTCAGTAGTTAAATGCGCCCTTGGAGCCACCATTGTAACATGCACCAGTGCTTGCTAGAAAAGATGTTAATGAAGAAGGAAGAGTTCTCTCGATGATGTTGTTAGCATTTTGTCTTCTGGGTTAACGGTATTTTATGCTTTGTGTTCTTCATGTCCTTTTCTCTGATACTTAAAGTAGACTAACGACCTCCTTTCCTTTGCTACTGATAAAATATGAATTGATGGTTGTATATTTCTTTGGTATTTACTGTAGTGTGTTAGAGAATTGTTGATGTTTTGAATGTTTAGTATAACTATAGGTAGATGAAACCTTTCTAACTCTGCAGTATATTTTGAAGTTTATTTGTCAAATGAATGCATGCTTGAAGGAAACCCCCATTACTTGAATCCTTAGAGATGATGAGTTGAAGATAACCAGCTCTCCCCCTCACACAAAACAGTCACATCTCCCAACCGAGCTCTGCACTATTGAGACCCGACTCCCATGTGCTTGGAGGCCCAAGGAATCTCATTTCCCTAGACAACCTTTACAGGTAAAGTTGGCTGGTACTCCGACATCTGATGACAAATTACCTCTGTTAGCGGACCCGATCACAAATTCCCATAAAAAAAAATTGGCGCTAGAAGGAGGGCATGAACTCGTCCTCCTCTGAGGATTCAAATTTTACACCGCCCGAGGGTTCCCCAAGCCATAGTTTTAGGAGTCAAGCCTTCAATGGGATTGGATCATTCTCACTAGAAAGATTTGAAAGAGTCCTTAGATCAGCTCCCAACCCCAGAAGGTTTGTTGAACTCGAGCCTCCTGCTCGAAAGAAATGGACCCTGAAAGTTAAGTCAGCCACCATTTTCTGGGGATCTAGCATACCACAGAATACCCAAGTCCCCCAGACAATTCTAGGAACTAGTGCGCAACCCAGTCAAAACCCAACTCCCCCAATCGCTACATATTTTGGAAATGTTGGGTCCCCAATGGGAACATTTCCAGGTGCAACCAATGATTTACCTTCGCACCCAGAAAAGATTTGTCCCCGATATGAGCACTTAGGCTCAGAAATCATAGAAAAGCATCTGCAGGCATACAAAGATGCCATGAACCAACACCGGATCCAACATCAAGACGTTGTGACTCAGATGTTCCCTCTGTCCCTAGGATAGAATGAACTGAACTGGTACCTTAATCTTCCTGCCAATTACATCAATAGTTGGTAGGACATGGAGGATGCCTTCCTAGCTGCCTTCCACATACACATGGACCCAGCATGGTCTCACAACTAGTTCATTTCTATCAGGAAGGAACCAAATGAGCCCCTTGCAGTATTCAATCACTGGTTCCAACGTGCCTTGAAGCGGTGCACGGGTCGCTTGATCCCATCCACAGAAGTGACTATCCAGACCTGTCTCAATGCGATGGACCCCTTCATTGCCACTCTCCTCTGGAGAACTACCACCCCGGGCGACTGGGATACTTTGGTGAAGGTTTACAACCAAGCCTTAGACCTGTCCCGTGGCCTTAACAAATCCCCGGGCGGGATTGGGTAGAGCACGCCATTCAACATGATCCCTGATGGAACTTCTTACACCGGGGGATATAACCCCAATCTAGAAATGGGAGCCCCCATGATGGCCATGAATCCCTTTCCACCGCTGATAGACTAGCAGGCCCGGTATGTATATCCATTATAGACCCAGAAATACTAGGTGCAGAATCTTTCCCCTGGAACCAGCCATAGAAAATGCAACAACCACAGACACAACCGCCTAGAGTGCCTTTCTTCTAGTCGTCCATGGCTGGAGGATTGCTGCCCTTGACTCTGGTGAATGTTGCCACTTTCACCCAAGGAACCAACAAAAACAACCGTCACATTATGATGCAAATACCCAGTTGACTGCCAAGGTTGAATCCCTCTAGCGAATTTTGTCCATGCTGATTGTGGACATGGGTCAACTAAAAGTGGGGTCCTACGCACCCCAGAATTCCAATTCCCAGATAGGGAATATTTTCTCCGAGCAATGAAACAAACATGCCGGAGGAAGAAATTTCAACAACAAGCCCCGACCCAACCAACATCAATGGAATACCAATGCCAATGTCGGAGGTCCCCCTCCAAACCAAAACACCAATCAGAGTGGTGCTGGACCATCCCATTTCACACTAGTCACAGACTTTCAGCCCATGACCAATTGGTGTAGATTGCATGACACAGGCTCCCACAATGAGGTAAGTTGTACCACACTGGAGAAAGTCATCATGATTTCCTAATTGGATAGACAAAAAGCATCTAATCCTACTCCCCTAGAGCCTCCTATGCAAGAGCCCACTCATAGTGCATTCACCTGTGAGACCGTCTTCTTTGGAACCGCCAGAGAAGATGAAGAAGACTCTGAACTACAGGGATTCTTTGATGAATCTATTCCAGCCTTTGAGGCCAATGCCTTCACCAACCCAAGGGCTCCCTATAACACTCAGAGTCACGCTAGTAAAGGACCAGTTTACATGCCCGCACCTCCCAAGGACACTCCACCCTGGGACAACACAACCGATCAGTCTGTCCATCCAAAATGTTCTAGCTCTAACCAAGCCAAGGACCCAGCCGAGGGAAGCCACTAGCTCCCAAGAGGAAGCTTTCATATCATGAAGGCATTAGAATAGACCACCACGTCCATGACCTTGATGGAGGTTTTACTGAACTATCCTGAGAAGAAGAAGTCTCTTCTGAAGCTCTTAGGAAACCTGGAAGCCGTCAGTCACCCACCCAAGACTGTCTCTTTCGAGGACGCCAAGGTGGCTATCTTCCAGGGAAATACTGAAGATCCTCCCTTCTTTCTAGGCCTAAACATACAAGGGAAAAATGTACACAACTTCCTAGTAGATTCTGGGGCTTCGAGAAATATTATGCCTTTATCCATATGCCAGAAGCTCAGATTCCGCCCCACCTCATATGACGGTGCAATAATCTAGCTAGATAAAACTACTATAAAAATGGTGGGTGAATTGAAGAATGTCCAGATTCAACTTATATAGGACCCCACAATAGCCAACATAATCGATATCCAAGTGGTGGACATCCCAAAAACTTATGAGATGTTGCTAAGTTGGAATTCATCTAAGTCCCTGAACAGATACTTTTCAACTAATTTCTCCCACTTATGGCTCCCCTGGGAAGGAGAATCTAACAAGATCCGGGTTGAAAGCGAACCCAAGATGAAACAGGACTTCACTAAAGTCAGGAGGGTGAATGAGGTCTTACTCTCTGAGACTTCCCCCGGGGTGTACCAACCCCTTGAGATCCTAACATTCAATTTCACCCCCAGGGGGGATCCCATAGTTTTGCAGAGAACCCAAGACCTAGAAGAAAAATTGAGGGTTGAGGTTAACTCTCAGGGTGCCATAGCGACTCACACCACACTCTTGTCTATGCACTTGGTGATGGGTGCATTACCAGAAACATTTGGAGCTAGAGTGTGAGCCTTTCCTTGCCACTGCCACCCAGCACATTGATGCCCTCTAGAGAAAAAAACATACAACTGATTCCCTGGGACTCAGTACTTCTGCTAGCGGTGTCTCTTCAGTACCGTTTGTCCAAAAATCACAAAAACAATTTTCTCCAGAGGTAAACCTCACCCACATACCATCAGTGCCATAGGGAACTCCTCCCAAAAATAATCCAAAGACCACTTCATCTTCCTAGTCCCAGCCAACAAATGACAACTTGTTGACCCTTAAGTTCGATGGGTCCCGATCCAAATAGGGCTGTGGGGCTGGAGTGGAATTAATCAACCTGCAGGGGAAATCCTTCCTCGCATCCTATAGGCTACAATTCAACTATATGAACAACGTCACGGAGTACGAGGACTTAGTTCTCGGGCTCCTATTTGCATTAAGGAAAGAAATCACTCACCTCCGGGCCCTGGCTGATTCATTGTTGATTGTCAAACAGGTCTGGAGTCAATATACCTGTCACGATAAGAGGCTAGCTGCATACCACAACTGGGCGTGGAGCCTTATTGAGGATTTTTATGCCTTTGACATTGATCTTATTCCCTGGAGATAGAACTATGTCCCAGATGCCCTTGCTATTTTGCCAGTACACTTGAGCCCATGTCCAGCTCACGACTCCAGAGAATTTTTGTTGAAATGATCCTGACCCCGTCCATTCTAGATAATGTCACACATTTTTAGGTCTTTGAGGATGATCAACATATCCTGCCCTTCATGGCCAATGTTGGTGTCTTTGAGGACCAGATAGTGGAAGAAAGAGATCACAATGACACTGGGCAGGGTGATGAAGATGATGGGATCATGGATCGACCAACCAACACCATTCCTAAGGGGATGGTCACACTTGAATGAATCTTTGACTCAGACCCTCAGAGCTGGGAAAAGATATCATCCTCTTTCAAGGGAGGAAAATTTGAGAAAGAAAACATCAACCAACTCGGTGAAGATAAAATGATACACATTGGCACCTCTTGCTCCCCCGAGGAGAAGGAGAAGATTCTCACGGTTCTCTGAGAATACATTGATCTGATAGCATGGGGGTTTGTGGACTTGAAAACTTATGACACATCTATTATGACTCATACTATCCCACTCAAACCTGATGCTAAGCCTTTCCAGCAAAAGCAACGACTGGTTAACCCACTGATCAAACTTTTAATTCACCAGGAGGTCTAGAAACTATTGTCAACCCAGATAATCTTCCCAATCTGGCATACTACGTGGGTGGCCAACCTAGTCCCTGTGAGGAAGAAGAGTGGCAAGATCTACCTTTGCATGGATTTTTTAAATTTGAATAAGGCCTCCAAGAAAGATAATCACCCTCTCCCCTCATTGGATGAGGTGTTGCAGATAGTGAACGGATCCCAAATGATGTCTTTCTTGGACAGGTACTCTAGATATAACCAAGTCATGGTCAAATATGAGGATAGAGACAAAATGATGTTCACCACTAAGTGGGGAATGTTTGCTTATCAGAGAATGCCCTTTGGCTTAATTAACATAGGGGCCACATTTCAGAAGACCATTAACATTGCATTCGAGGGCCTTGTAAACCGGTGCATAATCATCTATATGGATGATTTGACCATCTTTTCTCAGGACAGGCGTGATCACTCCGCTCACCTCACCTAGATTTGCGAGAGATGTCACCGGTATGGAATATCCCTCAACCCCAAGAAATGCATATTTAGGGTCACTGAAGGGAAATTGCTTGGGCCTATTGTCTCTGAGAAGGGTATATCCATTGACCCTGAGAGAGTTGAAGCGCTACTAAACTTGCAAATTCTCGGTAGCAAGAAAGAGATGAGGTCTTTCTTCAAAAGGATCAATTTTGTTTGGCAGTTCATCACTAGATTCACCGAGATCATAAAACCACTCAATGAAATGATGAAGAAAGACACCAGGATTGAGTGGAGCCCTAAAGAAAAGTGGGCATTTGCCTAGATTAAACAGATGATAATGGAGGCACTAGTTCTGGCTAGTCTAGACTACTCCCTCCCTTTCTACATTTATTGCTTTACTTTGCCACATTCTGCCATGGCAGTATTGACCCAAAATTTCAAAGGGGAAGAATGATCGATAGCTTTCATGAGCTCCCCCTTCAAGAATGCCAAAGTCTGGTATTCATCATTGGAAAAGCAGGCCTTTGCTCTTGTTTGTGCTGTGAAGAAATTGTGGCATTACATTCTCCAGAGCAAGGTGCATGCCATCATCCCGGACCAGGCGGTGAAATCTCTATTGATGCAGAGTGAATTGGGTGAAAGATGGGGAAAATGGATGGCCATCCTCCAGAAATAAGATATGGAAATGCAACCCATGAAAATAGTTTGAGGCCAGGGACTATGTAGAGCGATGTCAGAAGAGACTCCCCACATCGAATGTCAGACATACACAGTGGAGTCTATCACTCGAGATCTTTGGTACACTGATCTAGTGTACTTATTTTTAAATAATAGATGCCTAGAGGGGTTTCCTCCCAACAAATGCCATACCCTATGATTGAAAAGTGCACACTTCATGTTAAAAAACTCCATGCTTTTCCGCAAGAATTATGAGGGAGTGTACCTTCAGTGTATCGATAGGGTTCATTCAAGCTGTAAAAATAATTGAAGAATTCCGTGGGCAGTTTGGAATTGGTCATGGCTCAGTAGACGCCACTACTCATTAGATCCTTCTGGCCAGATAATATTGGCCCTATATCTTTAAAGTTTACACTCACGTCCAAAAGTTCCATACTTGCCAAACCTTGGCACATCGTGAGCGAAACCCGACCATGCCTTTGCAGCCAGTTTTCAAAGCTAGACCCTTTGCCCAATGGGCATTTGAATTTTTTGAGGAAATCAACCCCAAATCATCTTCCAACCACCAGTACATCCTAACTACTACCGATTACTGCACCCGGTGGTCTGAAGCCATACCTTGTAAAAGCAACACGATAGATGTAGTTATCAAATTTGTGGAAGAAAACATCATCAAAAGATTTGGAATGCACTTTGCTATAGTGTGTGACAATGGTCCAAATTTTTTTTTAGCACAATAACTTGAGTGGACCTATGACTGGAAGATCACTCTGAAGTTCTCTAGCAACTATTACCCCTAGGGGAATGGTGTTGTTGAATCAACTAACAAAAATTTGCTTGAAGTGATCAAACACCTATTAGAATAGAATCCCCAGGATTGGCACCAAAAGCTGAGATTTTCCCTCTGGGTGGATCACATTCGAATTAAGGCTGCCCTGGGGACATCCCCATTCCATGTGGTTTACGGCCAGAACCCAGTTTTCCCCATTAACTTACAAATCCCAGTTTTATAGTTCATGCAGGAATTTGGCAACTGAGATAACATCATGGGGGTTCGACTCTTGAATCTGGTGTGAATGGAGGAACAAAGAGATGCAACTCTCAAACATTTTGCACGTCACCAAGCAGTGGTGAAATGATGGTTTGACCGAAGAGCCCAGTATAAGGCCTTTCAGATTTTGGACTTGGTCCTCTTGTGGGATAAAGCTCAGGAAAAGAAAGGAAAGCACACCAAATTCCAATGGCTCTGGCTCGGACCATATTTGATCTCAGAGATCTGCGAGGCAAATACCTATTGCCTTAGTACCATGACTGGGGAACCTATCCCATTTCCTGTCAATGGACAGTTCCTCAAACATTATTTCGAGTGAGGCAGGTTTGTTCAAAATTGTACTATATGTAAATCTTCTTGCTTGTAAATGTTTCTTTCTTGGTGCCCCGTTTGGGGTGCCTTGTCTTGTAAATAGTTTTGTCGGCTATCCTCTAGGGCCGCCCCTTTTACTTTTGGTTTTGGTTTTGTTTTTTTCTTTCTTTCCTGGGTTTTTAGTTTTTTTCTCCCCCTTTGTAGGCTGGTATGCTTTGCATAACATCTAGTCTCCAGGATGGTACCTTCCACATTTATGTTGAATTCAGAATCTATTGTTAGCATGGTGGAATTGGTCCAGTCTCCAGAGTTATCATGTAAGTTTGGTAGTAGGATATGAGTAATCCTCATTGGATTTATCCCCAGAAGTTTGGAAATTAGTTAAATCACAATTAAAAGGAACAAGTAATCGGACACACCAAGGGTAGATCGATCGCACTAGTTTGTTGGCCCAAGTCTAAACTTTTAGAATTCTTTCCGGGTCTGGAGTTTTCCTTCCCCATTCAACAAATTGAGGTGGGTAGAAGGGTGAAATAAGTATCGCAGTTAAATTTAGCTAAGCTCAAGCTTAATGGTGAAAGAAGTATCGCCCTCCCATCCAGAAAATAATAAAATAACAAGGAAAGAAAAGATGGGACGAAAACTCTGGTATCTAGGAGAAACAAGCAAATTTGATGACTTTGGATTGATATATTTAGTGCCTCTTCTCTGCTTCTCCCAGAGGTCATTGACTTGATTCTCTTTCAAAGAACACACTTCACAACTGACAAAAGACCAAGGATTAAATCGTGTATGAGCCAAATTTTTCTCAGATGCTTCACACCTTACAAACAGGATGCTTTGAGTAACGATTGGTTCCGGTTTTTCTAACCAAAGATTCTACAGTTCTCGAATGCACTAAGGTATTCATCCCAGATTGTTGCCATTTGTTATGCGCTGCATACCTGTCCCTACATTTTGTGTGCAAAATGTTGGGTCCCCTCTTTTCGCTTTTGGATCTTGCCTTGTTTTCTGTCTTTTTGTTTTTATTGTTTTCTTCTCCGGGTTTTCCCTCCCGTGAGGTTTGTTTTCTTTTTCTTTTATCTTTCGTGTCTCTGGGACCCAGTCCTAGAGTTGGTTGTTTCTTTTCCAGAGCCAGATTCTGGACTCTGGGATTCCCCGCCATGATGTCTCTTCACGAATTGCATGGAATCCCTGGGCCCAGACTTCTAAGGTTTGCTTGTTTCGGAGACCACAGGAAAAAAGGTAACTTGCTTTTTACCTTGGGTATAAATAGAAATTATATGTCACTTTCACAGTTACCGCAATTAAAACACTTAGAGCTTTTAGAGCGATTCCTTTGTGATTTGAAGTGTGATTAAGTGCGAATTACTCTGAGCTTAGTGGATAATTACAAGTTGATTTTTGGTGACTATTTGTGATCGCTGAAGGTTGAAGCCAATGTAGAGCAGTCCTAGTGCCTTCTCTCCTTGCTGTTCTTTAGATTTCTAGGTAGGTCCTCTGGTTCCTGCCTTGGTTCTTTTGGTTTTGGTTTTGTTCTGGCTTGTGGTTCTATTTTTCACATTTTGTGCTTCTACTTTACCACCCATTGGTGGGTTGGCTCAGCTAGAGGGTTGTTCGCCCTCTGTGCAGCTATAGATTAGTGTACATTTTGTATATTGTCTTAGGGTAGCTTCTGTAAATGTGTTAATATTGTTTATATCTGTGTAAAAAAATCTATAAATGGTGTATATTTCTATATATCACATGTATATATGCTTTGGCCCTTAGCCCTCCTATATTCTTTATGTATATATTCTATATATCGTTCTAAGCTCGTGAGTTCCTCACTCTCTATCATGCATTTTTGCTTCATGAGGCCGAGCTCATCGAGATAGAATTGCCACAGTTCAAATTTGGCACCTCGTTGGTTCGAGCCATGGAAAATTTCTCTCCTCCATCTCATCACTTTAATGACGGGATTAATTTCCCACAAGTGGGAATTCAAACCATGTCCTATTTGGCATTTAATTCCCCCGTGTCAGCCCACTTGTTTCCATAAATGTCTTAACACCGCTTGTCATCCTACCATGTGCCAATACACATCGACCAAAGTACAGCTTCTTGCCAATCACATTGACAATGGCTAGTTTGTCCAAACTCTGGACCTCCAGCAAGACCTTGTCTTTCACTTCTTCCTGCCACCTTGTTAAAATGCTCTTGAATGCTAAGTCATGTTCATTCTAGATACCCCATAACTTTTGATGTATGTACTAATGCTTGTTTGATAGGTACAAGGTAGTGAAGAATCTCCCAAAGTTGTAACTTATTTTTATATACATTTCCTAATGGTTCTCCGGTCTTGCAGGTTGCACATAACTAAATAGAATTTCTGAAGTACTCACACCTCCTAATAGCCCGGAGCTACCCACCACTTCCACCCAGGAAGCTATGAAGACAAAGATGGAGAGAATGCTAGAGAAGCTGATCCTAACCTCCAAGTATCCAAAGGGGGGGAGTCTTGTGGGGTCCAAGGTGGACTCCAAGGTCTGAGAAATCACTGACATGGATCCCGGGCCTTATGAAAAATTGCAAGGCCTAATCCAAACCATTTACAATTTGAAGAACACCGAAGACAGTTTGGCCACTCATTTGGCTACCTCTGGTATCATAAAGGCCACAAACTTCCCCTGTATGGTGTAGTCATCAGAGTTAATAAATAAACTAGTAGTACTCTACAACACACCTAATCACATTGTTCTTCTCGCCAACCCTCAGCCGCTACACTACCCAGCTATGATTGTTACCTTGGATGCCGCAACCTTTGCATCTAGATTGGGAATTGCACAATTCAAGGGGTCTGTTGTCGTCACCCGGGTTGAATCACTAAAGGAATTCTAGGAAGCCGAGGCCATTTATCGACAGTACCTTAACACTCATTGGTTGAAGTCCCCAAAGAGGGACCATAAGAGAATGAAGTTGGAAATTCCCCGCGGGGATTTCAAGGAGCCCATTCAAGCAGGCATCATATTTTTATGTAGGGTTTTTGGATTTCCCCACGCCTAGGAATTCTCAGCATGGATGTATTATTTCTATACTACATCACCATACATAATAGGACCTTCAACTAGGTGGCTATCATAGCCAACCATGTGGATACACAGATGAGGACTGTCGCCCAGACCTCTCAATTTTATATGACTTCATATGTGTTGTGGGAACTAGCATAGCAAAGACTGGCTTTTCCAGGGTTGGGCACAGTCAGAGAGCTTGGAAATGGGCCAGGCCAAATGACACTGTGGGATTATTATCCCCAGTGCAATGGGAACTTAGTTTCCAAAATTTTTGCTAGGTAAACGATGCTTTCATTTACAACAACATTCTAACACTTACTCAGGATTTCAGGTATCGCCTCTCACAGGCGGTGATGACCTTGGTCAGAACCTACGGCCAATATTTTATTCAGTTCCAGAATCACACCTACATTCGGGTGATAGGCTTCAATGGGAAGCCCTATCTTTTTCCCCAATATTATGGGGACAAAATTATTCTCTTAGAGTTCTACCGAAAGATGATGGATCTGCATGCCTTCTTCACATTGAAGAAGGTAATAAACGTCCCATTCTCTTTCTCTTGTGGGAATTATACATGCAACCTTGCCACAGCCTGGGAGGCAGACAGTGAACTAAAGAGCTTGGGGTTGGTGGAATTCCACCACGCCCAAAAGAATTATGATCCCCTTAGCAAGATTGCCATAGCACTACCTCAGGCGTCCCCACCACATGAGGAGGATATTGCAGACTTCTAGATGGAATACCAGGATAGTTTTGATCTCCAGGCCCGAAAAAATACAAGGATGAGCAAAGGGCTCATGAAAATCCTTGACCTTTAGACTTTCCTGAAGGTTTTCAAAGATGATGGGCCATTGGAGGATCCAGCATATAAGGAACAGGGGCTGGACAAACTAGATCTCCCTCTAGTTGATTGGGCCACCCTAGAGGATCTAATGATTGAAGGGGTATGCCACCCTATTATAGAGGTGAGTCACTAGTACTTTGCCTGGGTGTGTCCCAAAAGTGCCCAAAATAAATCAAAAGTCAAGAAGACCATTGCCTCTTCAGCCGATGCCGGACCTTCTTTGTCTGTCACGGCCGCTGAAGCAAGCACGAGTAGAGGGAAAGAAAGAGAGGGTGCCCTAGTTCCCAAGGCACCTCCCCAGGTTCCTACACTTTTGATGGCCCAACTACATCAACAAATGGAGTCGGCAAAGGTGACCAGTCAAAAACTAAGCATGCAAGTATCTGTCGGTCTCCCTATAACTCCAATGGCATCCGATCGCCCAGCAGAATCCCCGTCGTTGGCTGCGATCATGAGTAGATAGACTTTCGCTGAGGCAGAGTCTACTAGCATTCTAGATACTAGGCCTTCACTTATAAGAAAGAAGAAAACAATGGTGACCCCCACACCAAGTGTAATTGCCACCCCCGACATGCCGGAGATTCCCCCAGTGGATGTAAGTTCAGACTCTCTTGAACTAGAAGATATTTTAGACTCCTCGCCCCCGCATGACAATTTTGATGACACCTTCTCAGCGGAGGAGCTCCTAGAGATTCAACAAGTTATTGGTCATGTGGTGGAGGAGATTGCAGCTCAAAATAAAGAAGTCCCCGTAGAAAAGGAAATCCTATTGGAAAAGGATACATCAGAGAAAGAGGCTCAAAAAATGCCAACAGAGCCTGAGTAGGAGAGGATACCGGTCTGGGAGACCGAAGATACACCAAGGAAAAACAAAGATGAGAAATCGATGATCAGGGAACCCAGACCTGTGGGATCAACCATACCCTCAATCTTCATGCTCCAAATGCCTTTGGTAAGTCTGGGTGACCAAGTGCCCCGGAGCACTTTCGGTGAGGTAGTAATGGTGGCCGCCTTGGTAAACTTTAGCCAAAGACCTCACCCACCTCCAGAAGATGTACAGGTGGAGGAAAATGTCCTAATAGAAGAGGCCAATGTGGCCTAGGAGCAGCAGTAGCAAAAAGAAATGGACCAAGGAGTCCCAGATAAGGAAAATGAAGAAGCAACTGACACCAGGAAGGACGAAGTCCCTGAAAAGACAGATGAGATTGAGACTGGGGAAAAGATCCCAGATAATACTACAAAAGACACCAGCATGGCGGGAAACATTGAAGGTTCTAGAGAACTTGAAGAGGAATGAGAACAGGAAAAGGAAGTAGAGTAAGAGTGAGAAAAAGAGCCTGAAGATAATGTGCATTCTGGGAACATGCCACCAGATTCTGAAAGGAATCCTAATGAACAAGTATTGACAATAAGGCCACCCGAGCTGCCCCAATGGTTGGTCGAGTCAAGGAAAAGGAAGAACCTGACAACAACCTTAGGCACTATGCTCTTGTTGGCATAAATTATGGCCAAGAATCCAGAGGCTAAGAAGCCCAAGAAGGCACAGGTAGTCCATACTCTTCAAACTAACCCAATAGGTAGTGTCATTATGATTATCGCAACACCCCCATCAGATGTAGATGTGACGATCATAAGGCTCGAAGATTACAACATCGTAGAAGTAGAATTGGGGAGGAGAGATAAATAGGGTGAGCTAGATCTACTCAAGGAAGCCACCAAGGCAATAGAGGCCAGGTACATAAAGCAGGGCCAGAAGCTGAAGGAGGAAATAGAAACAAATGTCAATCTCCTCGTGCTTTTGGTAGAACTCATGCAGCCATTGGATGAGGTCCACCCTGGAACCCCTTCCCCTAGATTTTTGCTTGCACAGGGCGACGTGGATTCTCTGTAGATAATGAAGAAAAAGGTGCAAGCGGTGGATGGGTGGGCTGCCAAGTAGGTGACCGCGATGAGACAATTTTTGTCGGCGTCCCTCCCAAACCTTTATCAGGTCGATGTTCTTCTCAACCAGGCAAAGGGTTTCGCTATTATATGGGAGCAAGATCTAGCCAAGTATGAAAAATGGAAGGCTGGGCTAAAAGAGATCCACAACATCAATGAAGAAGTCGCCATAGAGTCCAGAATTTTGGGAGACAAATCATATGATTCCCTCCAGGCCCAGTACTCCAGACTTGTCCTCAGGGGTGAGGTATTCAAGGAACTAGTTAAGGCCTTGAAAGAGAAAGTGATAGCTACCCAATACCCTTTGGGTCTATTTAAAGCATTCATGGTCGGAATATCGCAAGTCGATCCCTTCATCACTGAGACATGTACCCCAGAGGACTACGTCCTCAGCAAGTTTGATGAGCGGATGGAGTCCCTGTATCTACCTACCAGAGATTTTGACCAGGGTAGGCTATCCAGATTGTCTAAGACCATGATCCGATCACATGATGCCATCAAAATGGTAGATGAACTTCAGAGTGGGGCCAAGGATGTTCAGGAAGCATTGGAGATTGTCTGAAGTAGGTGGGATAGCATCAAAGATGTAGATGAAGAAAGCATAGGCCAAGTATTGGAAGCTTGGTAAAAATCATAAGGAATAATCAAATTCTCTGGATTTTGGAGAATCCTGCCAACCCCATAGCGGTTGTATTCATTCATTCTTTCAGAACACAAGTTCCCAGATCCTAGAATTTTGGATCCCACATTTTTGTATTCTTTAAGTGACCCATGTCCCAGTTCCCAAGGCCGACCGATCACTTTCAAGATAGTTAATGAAGGTTGTCAGAAGGTAGGTAACCGTAACAAGGCACGTTGGATCGATAAGAGGTTTTTTGATAGATGGTCTTCCCAAGGTGCCGCTTCAACATTACACCTAGCGCATTGGAGACAGGGCACCACTTTCCCATTTATGAGGCATGTAGCCTCGATCCTCAGGGGATCAGATTTATTCCTTCTCCTACCGGCTCTCTTCTCGAGGCCAATTCTTCCACTTTTCTTCTCTTGTCTTATTCTTCTGACATGTCAAACCTTCTCTATCTCGAGGTCAACTTACCTTTGTTGGCGGACCCGGTCACAAAGTCCTGTCAACACAAGGATCATTTGATCAAGAAGAGGAACCGTCAGATCTCAATGGTAATAAGAATCACTACCACCGACCATGTGGAACCAAAGGTCCACTCCCACCATGCTGAGGAGATAATAACAGGCCCACTCACATGGGTATACAACAAGAAGGAAACCATCAAGGGTATACAAGTCATCATAAAGAAATACATAGGAAGATCCTATAAGCTCTCTGAATCACAAATAAGAAATCTACACAATACTAGAGGTAACCAACACACGTAGGATAACCTAAGCTATATATAGGAAGGTGTCATCATGTACGTCTAACCCTTGAGTTTTTTCCTAGAAATCCTAATGGATCCCGACACTCAAGTGACCATACACGGTATCAATGACCTCTCAAATAGACAAAGTCACTAACCATGCCAGACACACACTCCTCAAGGCAGAAAGCATCATCTCATCCTCCATCTTAGCCTATAATAGCGCTCAAGCATGGGTGAAGAACCATATCTTATTAGGTTATACTAAAACTCTCTAATAATTTATTATATTATCACTTGTTATGAATACTTACAATAAATGATCTTAGTAGCCACTTGTGAGCCTCGACACTTATTGCAAGCCACCCCCTACTATACAACTAGATAACCTACCCTAGGTTCACAAAGGAAAATCATGATGGTATAACATAAACCTCGTCATTGATTCCCGCCCATACAGGGATACACTCTCAGAGAATCATAAACAACATCAAAATAAGAACATAACTTTCAAAACTGGTTCTTGCCCATACAAGAACTATTGGTTCTCAATTAATCAAAATCATTTAAAATACTCTTACAAGATCACATAAGACTAGTTAAGACAAACTAGGTTGGGTAAAAAGATCGAGACTAAAATCGATAACAACATGAACATGCACTGAAGTACACAAAACAACATAGAGACATAAATCCCAAAACCTCTGGTTTTCACCCTAAAAGTCAACTAATCCCAACAGAAATCTAACACATTGCAGTTTCGTAAAAGAGAGAAACACTCAATCTAAATAATTATTCACTCAAAAAACACATCATGACATGATAAAAATGATTCCAGAAAGACTTAATAAAATTCAGTGATAAACTCATTTATAGTCAGCACTATGCAAATTAGTTTATCTAATAAAATTACTAATAACACTATAATTAAATTTTTCCAAAAGAAAATGCACATTAAGCCTCTATAGATTAATTTATAAAATCTACCATTCATAAATTAATCTATTTAATAATTACTAAAAAACAAATATATTACAAGCAAAAGTTATTGAAAACATATATATAATTTAATTTAATTTAATTTTTAAATAGAATTTTCTAAAAATAGAATACCCACTACACGCAAATTTAATTTAATTATTTTTTGAAAATATAATTTTTAAAAATAGAATACTACTCCATGCGAATTCAAAAAAGTTCTTTTTTCAAAATAGAATACCACTCCATGCAAATCCTAATTTTTTTTTTTTTTAAATTTAAATTTTTAATTTTTTAAATAGAATTTCTAAAAAAATATAATTTAAAAAAAAAATGTAATTTCTAAAAATAGAATTTCTAAAGAAACATAATTTCTAAAAATAGAATACTATTGCATGCAAATTCCAACAAGAATTATTTTAATATAAATAAATAAATCCTTCTTAAATAACATGCAAATAAATATACCTTATAAATACTTATTCTTCAAAAAATCTTATTTAATTAATTTTTATAATAAAAGAGAGAACATGCATTTATCCTTATTTTATATTTTACTATGCAGTTGTAGATCTACATGCAATAATATTAAATTACTTAAATAATAAAGCATGCAATTTGATGCAACCAAGGAAAACATTCTAAATCTAATATTAATTATTTTTTTAGAGAGTTTTTAAACATGCAATTAACTCTATCCTTTTGTTTCCATGCAAATCTGGACTTGATTTTTGGACAGGAACCTGGTAAAGGTGCAATTTTCTTTCCAAGGTAAGGGATTTATAGATCTGAGGGTTTTAAGCCAATTTTTACAACAATAACAAATTTATCTCAAAGAAGACTTTTTTCACAGATTTGAAACGCTAAAGTCAATATTGAAAACTAAATTATTCCAATTGAAAACCCTAATTCCCATTTTGTATTCAATACAATAAAATGAAACCCTTATGCCCAAAAATATAGATTTGGCATGCAAAACATGAGGGAAACCACAAAATTGATCTAATAACACATTTTTCAAATTTTAAGAAATCAAATCACATGATAGAAAACAAGGAAGATTCAAACAAAGGATCCTAGCATTTCAGATGCATAGAAGACATGGATCTGAAAGCTAGAATTAACAAGAATCAAGATCCTACCTTAGTAACTGATGAGAGGAAACAAATCCAAATCTAAAGCACAAATCCAAAATACTCTAAAATGCTCCTAAGTTTTCACAAATCCTCAATCAGCCGATTTCTCCTTCTCCTCTGATTGAACAACCTCAAAAATGACTTTCAATCCAAGGATATAGAAAACCAAGCAATTAGGTTTTCAAAAAGTGAAACCCTAAAGGGAATATTAATTATGTAATTAATAATTAAAAGAAATTCTTTATTTTCAATTTTTTCTTAAAGCATGCACAACTCAACTTTATAATATAAGAACAAAGTCATAATTGAAAATGCATGAGAATATATTTCAATTAAATTAAATCAATTAATCATGCAACTTAAAGTAATATTTAATAATCAATTTTGCACAATTATAATAATTGAATTTAATATTTATTAAATTTCAATTATTTAAATCAAGACTTAATAATAAAATCAATTAATTAAATATAGGCATTTAATTATTAAATAGTCATATATTTAATATATCAATGTTTTAACCTTATTATAGGTGCAATTGTCAACATTAATATTGTAACCACCCTAATTTGGTTTGCTCTGACTATAGACCCTATTTTCCCTAAGTGTGATCATACCCCTAATTATGTCCAGACAACTCTTCAATTGGCTGGCATAATTCATTCAAATCAGATTTAATCTCCTAAGTGATTTAATCACTAAAATTTATTAATCACCTTAGCCAATAAAAACCAATCAATTCAAATCAGTACCTGGCTAAGGTAATTAATTTAAAATGAATTAAATGGAATCCCTATTATACCTAATCACTTGCAAAAGCCTATCTTCTAGCCTAAATTAATCTAATTAATTGGCTATAGTCCTAATTAATTATCTAAAGCAATAAAAATCTTAAATAATTAATTTCCCTATTTTTGAATGAATATATTAATTATAAATTTATTTCATTAATATTCCCCTTAACCCTAGCCTAACCTATCTCAACCACCTTAACCCTGGGTTCAAACCCATCCCGACCTATTCCCCCATGCTAAGTCTAATCCTAATCTTAATCCTATCCTAACCCACTTCCTAATGATGTCACATTCCTAATCCTGTGATTAGGAATCCAACCCACTTGAGAAAGTCAACTTTCTCAAGCTTTACTCTAAACCCTCACCCATGCTTCTTAAACCTTCACCATGCCTCTTAAATGCTTGCATTTAATGCATATGCCTTCCACCATGCCTCATTAATGCCTTTGGCATTAATGTCTCTTACACCTCATTAATGGTTTTTACATCCCCATTAATGACCCTTGTCCCCCCTCTCTCTCCTCATTTTTTCTATTAATAGAATGAGTTTTTAAACTCAAATGACCCTTAATTTTAGAGTTAAAAAGCATTGTTATGCTGTTTAGATTACTTGTGAATCCATATTGCATCTTATATTTAATATTATGCATTGTTATTATCATACTTTTTAGAGCTAATATGCATGTTTAGTGAGCATTTAGATTAGTTTTGATTCAAATCTTCCATTCTTAGGTTGTATATGTCACTGAGTTGTGCAAAATATGAGGGCATGATTATGAAATTCTTCAAATTCCTCCTAGATAGGAAGCAATAGATCAGTTTTAATGTTTAGCTTCAAACCCTTTCTTTTTATGCTTTTCTACTAATATAATGATCTATTGAAGTGTCGTGTTGCGGATAACAAATGCACTAATTCACACACATTTTTGGCACCCACTATGGGATGAATGCACTAGAATTACTTGATGAGCACAGGTAATATGCGTTCGATCATCTGAAGGTGTATCAAGCATGAATGTCTAAAGGATACAATAAAAAGGTCAAACCATGACAATTTCAAGTGAGGGATCTTTTCCTAAAGGAGAATCTTAAAAACCAGCCTAACCGGCAACATAAAGGAAAGTTTGAACCTAATTGGTTGGGACCTTATGTTATCACAGCTACTTTTAGGACTGAAGCCTATCAACTAGCTACACGTGAAGGATATGTCCTTCCAGATCCTATCAATACTCTACATTTGAAGCGGTTCTATGCTTGATGTTTGGCTAGCAGAGCCTATACAGTGAAAACTCAAAAAATACCAAAAACATCAAAAAAATTGATCCTGAAGAAATCCAAAAATAGTGGAAAAGTCCTGAAGAAAGGTATCCTTGGTGAAAACCTGTCAAACAAGCGCTTGATACTACAAAAACGTACAAAAAAGCAAAAATAGCAAAAAAATTGAACAAGAGAAAAGTTCCTTGATGAAAATCTGGTAAAACAGGCATCCTGGTAGCAAAAAGAATAAAATTTTTTGCCAAGTGGTGAAAACCTAGCAATCAGGCGTCACTTATATTCTGCACTCTATCTATCAATACATTGATGATACTAGGCATTCACGATTACACCTGTGCTAAGAGTTGACTTTGTTTCCTTACGAGTATCCTATCCTTGCTTGGGATTTTTCTACATTTCTATCTTAGGGAACATGTCATTCTACCCTGGGGCATCTTTTGCTAGCATTTTAGGTGGCATCTACTAGGTCATCATAGGATGGTTTGTCTTGTGACACAATGCTTCTCAATACTTGCACCAAACTGTCACCTTCACAAAACATGGGTATGTCTTTCTCAAACCACCTATTTGGCACAAACATTGCACTTCCATAATCAGTGTTCCTAAGATCTATATTGGATTACAAACAGTAACAAGGTTATACACAGACATGAAGCCATATTGCTTACATTCCAAAATTTTGATTTATGAATCTCTACTATGCTTAACAAATGAATCAATAGTATTTCTCAATACTAATTAAACACAGTTTGATCTTTGTTTGATTATGACTATTTTATGTTCTGATGATGCTTTAACTAGTGACATATAAGCAGTTATGAGTTTTCTTTAATTGATTCTCAATTGATAGTTGTTATGTCTTCCGAGTTACTCCATGACGTCTGTGCAAAAACAAAGAGTCACAAGGATAGGGGACATAACATTTTCTTAGTTTTTTGCATATGGTGATTGTTCCAAAGCATCCTATAAACTTCACGTAACTTAGATGTTTATGGTAAGAGCTGCCACCATGAGTGGATAGCCGCATATATATCAATTTTTGTTATGTGTAAACTACGGTGAGGTTGAAACAATTTCCTTGCTTGTTTTCTAAAAATAGATTCTCACTAAGGCATACGAAACATAATGTACCCAAGGATATGAATTTTCATGGTCATTGCAGGTCCAATATCTTACCTTACACATATTATGATATAGTAAAAGGAAGGTGACTAGCTTGTCATCCTGGCTTCTATGCCTTGATGCCTAAGTCTATTTTTGACATTTCATCCAATAAAAATAGTATTCATACTAGTCTTAAGAGTCTACATATAGTTGCATTTAGAGGTTGCATGATTCATTTTTGAAAGAAACAAAAGCATAAGGAATTTGAGCTCAAAATGATTTCAATTTTCTTCTAAATCCAAGTTAATTACATCAATTCAATATTACTGATATTCATATCGTTGCACATCCCTAGCATACATTTTGCATCCATAAAATGAGACAGAAGCAAAATATAAAAACAAAGCATTTATGCATTATATTTATTTCTACATCCTAAGTACATCCATACATTTTTACTTGCATAAGAAAAACTCAAAAACATACATTTGCATATTCACATAGTATCATTTGAAACACATTTATATCAGTGATGAATCCAAAATGCATAAATGATGTCATCATATAAAAATCTAAATCATCATGAGACCAAGATAAATATACATCGCATGTGCACTAACATCTATCAAATAAAACAAAACTCATAAAACATGTCAGAATCAGAAACAAATGCATCAGATATATATGTCAGATAATGGTACAAAAGAATGGTCCCACAGGGATCCAGATATACATTATGATATCACAAAAATGATACAAAAAGGTATCTCATGTATGACTCCCCCCCTCCCTGATCTGAAGGAGGAGAAGGTGGTACAAATGGAACTACTGGAGGTGACATGGCCCCCTCTGACTATTGTGCTAATCATGACAATGATATGGCTCTCTGCCCCTCTAGCACCGTTGCATGATAAAGAGCATAATAATAGGTGGCGCTCTGGCCCTAGTGAACAATAGTATGGGCCTGAGTATCTCGATCTTCTCTAAGCCACTCAAGCTGCACATCTCTATCTGCCAATAAAACATCTGCTATTGTGAGCCTAGCCTCTAATGTTGTGATCCTCGCCCTAAGCTTCTCTCGCTCCTACTCACACTGAGATAAGGGATCTTTGTCCCTGCCCAAACCCCTGTAAGAATCCTTCCCTGAGGGCCTATCTTATGCTTTTTCCTATGGATGTTGCTGATGATGCTGCCTCTGCTATCTCTATTGTCTCTTCTACCCCCTGTAAGTAAATGCCCTGGATCCATCCTAGGAGCAACAAATTTAAACCGGGTGGACCAACCCTTTCCACTACCACTCACCACCTCTCCAATCCCATCTATGGCTCCTCCACCCCTATCATCTCCACCATCATCGCAATCATCTAGAGGAGGACGTCTACAATCTCTACCTCCATCCCTCCCTCCATGTCTACCGCCATCTCTACCACTGATGCCCCTATCTCTCTGGGCTCCTCCTCGGCCTTTGACTAGGTGATCCTCTGCAGGATCATAATCTAATGGGTCCTCTATCCAAGGGAATGCCTCTACTGGATCTATGAACTGAGGCTTTGAGAAATGTCTCATCTCTGTAAGGTATCCTACAAAATAGCCTGCATCAGCTACATTTGGCCGAAGATCCCATGGCACGACCACCATCTCTATGATAGCCCTCTGTGCATTCTCATATACCAACTATCATCCCTATAATGGTGTCTCATCACAAATCTATGCATATACTGTCAAGTCCTAAAATCATCCCTGTAAATGACCATACTGTCGCAGTACTCGTGTCACTAAGAATCTCTCAATAATGTATCTGGTCCTACCAATGAGGTACCTACTCTAGAAGAAATACGACATCTACCGCCTATCTGATACCCACTCCTCGCAATCAAGGTACGGTCACCATATCACTGGAGTAACATCATATAATATGTGGCACCAATACTCTAACTTTCCCAGATGGGGCTATTGAATCCAACTAGCATACATGAATACATAGGGCTACTCTGGTGCTCATTGTCTGTCAACTATTGGCTATGTAATAGGGATGTGCTCCCAGGCCCAAATTTGAAGAAATAATATACCCATTGTCATGCTCCAGGTATGATGGTACACTATCTCATGGAGCTCTCTATACATATGTGCCAATATGCAGCTACCCCATGCAAATCTCTGTCTGGCCACGACCATCTAATCCAACACGTCAACCCAGCCGACCATGAATCTATGTTGTCATGGGTCAGGCATAAGGATGCCTCTAATCAATCTAGCCAAGTATACAGGTAGACTCTCATAGTGATCACACATGTATTCCCATATCAGATATCACCATGCAATGCTATCATCCTGAAAGAATCATCAGGCAGTCACAATAGATGTCACCGATGTAGAATCAAAATGCACCTCTCAGCCCATCACTGGTACTCTCAGGATCTGCCACATGTCCTTCGGTGTAAAAATTATCTCTCCAATAGGAAGATGGAAGGTGTTGTGCTTTGCATGCCATCTCTCAATAAGAGTAGTCAACAACCCCCAATTTACCCTAATTTCTAGTAAATATCTCAATGCAGCTAGACCAACATGAGCCACTAACTCTCACTTGTCCGCAGCCAAATGACGTAACAAAGCTAGCACTCAGCCAGGATATGGACTTTGGAATGAAACCACCTCAAAGGGGAACTGTTCAAAAACAAAACAAAGAGATACTTGTTACAGAAACGTTCATAATTAGTGATCTATCTAAGAAAGTTACAAGGACAACCTATAAGCTAAGTGTTTTCATGGTCAACAAAACAAAACCAGTCAAAATGAGAAGGTAACTATGTTAAAAACCAAAAACAACCCTATTTTTATGGGGTGCCATCCTCTGTACTGGATGTGATCCCTGATTTCCAGGATGTGATGGGGCATCTGGGATGTGACCCTATTTTTATAGGATGCAACACAGGATGCCCCGTGCGACCCTGTTTTGACAGGGTGCAAAAAATGACAAAAATCAACCAAATTTGACCAAAAATGACCTAGCAGGGTGCGATGTTGAATTTACCAGATGCGACCTGGGAATTTGGTCAAAGACTAGAAATGATGTGAGATTGACTAGGTGTGACGCAAAACATCATATGCGACGCAGGACTAAAATGACCATATCTTGCATAAAATACATAAAATTGAAAACTAGAAATTTTAAAAGGTAGGTTTTCTGGTACTTACCGGAGGTGGGTAGTCAACTGGACACTGATATTGATGAATGAGCTTGAAATGATGCCTGTGCATGGGGACCACCATCTTCTCTACAGAGCTCTCTAAATTGCCAAGGATGAAAGTGAAAATGAATAGTAAAAAAGTGTTTTTTGAGATATATATATTGGACCTTTTAAGCTATTTAGGAGTTCTGAAACTTCTCCCAAGAAACTGAAACTCCATTTATGTTCTTTTTTTGATCAATCAGGAACCAAATTGAAGGTTCCTATGCCATTTTGTGCAGTATAGTACACCTTTTTCAACCGCACCTAAAAATACATAATCACTCAGTCTATTCCAAAATTTAGTTTTCCAGGTTCTATAATATTAAAATTGCACATTTCATCAAAAATCTTGGTCCGACATCATTTTATCAGTCTCACCACTCACATTTTCATGTAATTAAATTGGTACCCGTGTGTTTACTCTTAAAAACACCTTCATTTCTTCATTTCTTCTAATCCATTTTCTTGACCTAACCGATCCCTACAAGTGATACATCATTTCCTTAGAGGGATTTTATTTTATTCTCCTTTGATTTCATTCCTGAGGGGACATGATCACACTATATTCAATCAAATTCTTTCTTGAAACAACATTAAAAATGACTTTGTTATCAAACAACTAGGGGCATGACAGTTTCCTTAACAAAGTCAAAACTGTTGGATAGAAAGATTTGGTTCTCATAAGCTAGATATCTTGTGTTTTCTCATTTTAAAAGATTTTTACTAAGCTCCTGGCAGCTTCATACTAACTTTGGACAACAACCAAGTTTGGCATCAGTATTATCAATCTTTGGATGACAAACAAGTTCAGGATTGGTATCTTTAAAATCTTTTATTGACCTTTGTACGAAAACCAAGTTCAAAGTAAATTCTATCAGTTTAGTTCAATCAAGTGCGAGACTGATCTCATCAGATATTTTGTTTGATCATGAGCGAAATTCTCAATCTTTCTGAAGTCAAACATAAAAAAAACTTTCTTTGAATCAAATACGCTGCTCGCACATCTATGAAAAGAGGAGCAAATGTAACCACCCTAATTTGGTCTGCTCTGACTATAGACCCTATTTTCCCTAAGTGTGATCATACCCCTAATTATGTCCAGACAACTCTTCAATCGACTGACATAATTCATTCAAATCAGATTTAATATTCTAAGCGATTTAATCACTAAATTTTATTAATCACCTTAGCCAATCAAAACCAATCAATTCAATACAAATCAATTCAAATCAATACCTGGCTAAGGTAATTAATTTAAAAGGAATTAAATGGAATCCCTATTATACCTAATCACTTGCAAAAGACTATTCTAGCCTAATTAATCTAATTAATTGGCTATAGTCCTAATTAATTATCTAAAGCAATAAAAGCTTAAATAATTAATTTCCCTATTTTTCAATGAATATATTAATTATAAATTCATTTCATTAATATTCCCCTTAACCCTAGTCTAACCTATCTCAACCACCTTAACCCTAGCTTCAAACCCATCCCAACCTATTCCCCCCATGCTAAGTCTAATCCTAATCTTAATCCTATCCTAACCCACTTCCTAATTATGTCACACTCCTAATCCTGTGATTAGGAATCCAACCCACTTGAGAAAGTCAACATTCTCAAGCTTGACTCTAAACCCTCACCCATGCTTCTTAAACCTTCACCATGCCTCTTAAATGATTGCATTTAATGCATATGCCTTCCACCATGCCTCATTAATGCCTTTGGCATTAATGTCTCTCACTCCTCATTAATGGTTTTTATACCTCCATTAATGACCCTTGTCCCTCCTCTCTCTCCTCATTTCTTCTATACATAGAATGAGTTTTTGATCTCAAATGGCCCTTAATTTTAGAGTTAAAAAGCGTTGTTATATTGTTTATATTACTTGTGAATCCATATTGCATCTTAGATTTAATATTATGCATTGTTATTATCATACTTTTTAGAGATAATATGCATGTTTAGTGAGCATTTAGATTAGTTTTGATTCAAATATTCCATTCTTACGTTGTATATGTCACTGAGTTGTGCATAATCTGAGGGCATGATTATGGCATTCTTCAAACTCCTCCTAGATAGGAAGCAATAGATCGATTTTAGTGTTTAGCTTCAAACCCTTGTATTTTATGCTTTTTTACTAATATAATGATCTATTGAAGTGTTGTGTTGTAGATAACAGGTGCACTAATTCACACACACAAATATTTGTCATAAATATTCATTATATAAAACAAGCTAAAAGAATCATTAAATCAACTAAAAACCATCTAATCAGAAAAAAATTGAAATAGAGAAACAACTGAAACATACATGCAAGCACACACAGAAAGGCTCACGAATCCACGTCACTTGACGGATTCAAACAGAGTAGTCAATCAGATTCTTGTCCATTTCTAGGACAAGCTAAGGGTTTAGGGTATGGATTTAGGTCTGTATATTATCTCCCCTCTCTTACCATTGAGATATTGCGATAGTTCATGCTCACTCCTGCCAATTCAGGGAGGACATAACCTGATACCTACAAACCTGTCATCACAAAGATAGACATATCCATACATATAATATAGCAATCAATGGTTGAGATCATTTTATCATGTGGATCTCACTGAAGCAAGTAAATATAACTCTGTCTCATACCATACCAAACACAACAAACAATAATGTAAAACATAACAACGATCCATGTGCATACAAATATAGGGTCAGTATTGTTAGAAAACCATAATCAAAATGACATCATAACATATACATAACCAACATGAAATAATCATAAATCATATGCAAATAGATGATATAATACAACTAAAAAATGGATCAATAGCATAATGAAAAATAATACATGAATATCCTTAAAATCAATTGAAATAACAAGAAAGTGAAGAAAATAGGGGCCTGATCTAGCACAAAATAAAAGGTACATCCATGGGTCCATAAAGAAATTAAAATTAGGTCCAAAACACCCTACTAAGGAGGGATAAACATATCTTAACATGGGTTATTGCAATTTAATATGATACATTTATCCCCCACTTTAGCGAGAGTGTGATCCTAACTCAAACTCTTGGTAAAGTAGATAAAAATTTATAAGATAATCTCACCATGACTAAGGAGACAAGGAATCCATCAAGCCCCCAATAGAATGAGTCCTTGTTAGCTCAAAAATAATAACAAGAGAGATATCACTAAAAAAAGAAAAAAAAAAAGGAGTGTGATTAAATCGCCCTGTAAGATGTGTGTGTTTTACTGTGAACCACACCAAAAGGCAATGTTGCAACAAAAGATGGAATTGAATAGTCTAGAAAGTTTGTTTTCGTGCTAGTCAACCCATCAAGGATTCACCCTCAAGAAACTATATTTCCAAAAGAGGAAAATTGTGAAAGGGGATCTAGGCATAAGGATGTGTGTATCCTTAAGGTATCATAAAGAGAGGAAACTATAGGGACCAAGCCTTCTTGATTGTTATTAATCCAAGGAAGAGATCTGGAAGATAATTAGGCCATCAGGACTATTTAGTAATCCATAAAGGGATTTAAAGAAGCAAAGATTTCATAGTGCGTGTGTGAAAAATTTGAGCAAAGTGTATGCCACCATGTTAAAGCAATTGCAAGTACCTCAATAGGAGAAATTAATTTAATCGAGTGTACATGTGTCCACTAGAGACATTTCCACTATGAAATGCCCCCAAGAGAAGACATATTAAGGGAAATAGGAACATAAAAAGAAAGAGCACAAAGGGATTTATTAACTTTTGGGTTAGTATGATCATAAGATAATATATGAAATAAAATGTCATCATTCCCTTAAGGAAGTAGAAATACAAAAAAATGGAGGAAAAACATACAAGAGTTACGAAGAAGAGTCATTTTGGGGCTGGTATCACTGAGACCAAAAATATTCGGTGCTACCATGTCACAATATCCCAAGCGGACTACACAAAAGCATATTTACAAACAATAGCACATGTACAACACAACATATAACAACATATAGAAGAAGCAAGATACAAATATAAGAATGATTACAAAATTTTGATTCATTTATCAACTTGCACCAACAGTGCAACAAGGATCATTTAAAGAAATCTAAGCGAAACATATAACAAGCAACACATCATAGGGGAAACACAACATGACAGAAAAATACACAAATAATACCATACTAGAGAAGCCAATTGAGAACATCGCCTTCCCCCCTAGCCTCACCATATTGTATCATTTAGGGAAGTTGAGTAACAATTTCTAGTTCCAAACAAGGACCATGTTGCGGGTCACTATATTCGATACTAGGAGTGATAACTATTTTGAAAGCATGTTAGGAAAATCATGATCAAGATCAATAGTCTCATATTCATCACAATCAATAGCATGTAAATAATTGTTAGCATCAATAGTATCATAAAGGTTATCTTACTCATCAATATTAATCACAATAGAATCCAAAATATGAATAAAATCATCATGTTTATTCATTTGATTAGTCTTATGGTTATTAAATTCCTAAGAGGCTCAAGCATGGGTTGCTCAAAGAAAGGTAAATTGTTTTTGGAAGCATGCGCACGTGTCTTGGCTTTAGCTATATGCTTCTTTTGAGAGTCACATGGAGGTCAGTTATATTTGGTCTTGCTAGAGATAGGAGGTAGAGTGGGATCAATAAACATCAGGTCCTTTTATCCTTGTGAGGGGGGTACTGAAGGAACCACACTAGGTTGAGTGATAGGAATATGAGGTTTCTCAACAAAAGTAAAAGAATTAGGCAAAGGAGGAACAAGTGGAATGGGTAAAAGATCACGGGTAGGATCAAGCTTGAGTAGACTCAATTTAATGACATTTCTAAGTTTAAAGTCTTGATAAGACTAGAAAAGATATTCAGGATAGGTAGGAGGTGTCATAGGTAAAGAAGGCCAAAATAAATCAAGTTCATCACAGTATTGAGGCCTAGATGGATGGTAAAGACCATGGTTAATGGTCTTGATCTCTCCATCATGAGGAAAATTAAGGCATTTATGGATAGGAGAAGCTACATATTGCATAGAGGAAAACCAATGAAAACCAAGCTTAAAGTGAAGCTGATCAAAATTAGGGATGAAAAAAAGGCAGTATCCACAAATTTACCACAAATCTCTATAGGTAAGGAGATAGAACCATGAGGATGATAAATAAATCCATTAAAAGTCTGAATCCAAGCATTTTTCATATCATAGAAATATCATTGCAAGTGTTTACTAGAAATTTTCTCTTTAGTTATAAGACTCACCATGGAAGTAAGGTCAATAAGAGTACTATGGGAAGGAGTGCTAGAAACCCTAGTATAATTATAAAGAGGACCTTCAAGAAATTTAATTGTTTTAGAATGGTCAAAGGTAATAGGAAGGTAGCTACTAGGTCAAGGGTTTAGTTTAGGTGGGGGTTGAGCTTTAGGAAAGGGGTTCATGTTCAACATGGTTGACAACATGGTTAGCTTATTCCATCTTTTCATCATAGATAATATATGTAGAAGAAGAATAAGGTTGGGAAATGGTGTTGGTAGAGTGAGAAGGTAAAGGATTGGTATAAATCTATAGGTTCTGGTTAGGAGGTGCTATAGATTTTCGTTCATGTCTAGCATCAACATCAATAGATATAGCATTGGAATCAATCAGGTCTTGGATAACATTCTTCAAGGAATAATACCTCTCAGTATCATGGCCAGCTTGACGATTGTATTGACAATAAGATTTTGAATCAAAGGACTTAGAAGAAATCATAGTCATGTTAACAGGTCTAATAGGAGGGATTATAATGATATTAGCATTTATCAAAATTTCCATCATAGTTTGCAAAGAGTTAGGTAAAGGAGTATACTTACGATTAGGGAAAAAATAGAGGAAGAAGAAGTGATACCCTTGGATGCAACAACTACTTGTTCATCTACTTCATTTGATGCTTTGTTGATTTTGATATAGCTATTAGGTTTAAGGAACTTATTTAGATGGGAGGCGACATCACTCTTATCAATGGGTACATGAGCCATTGGAGTGGTTCTCTCAAACTGGATCACTTGTAATTGATAATGGTAAAGCATTGCACAAAGTTAGGAAAAGGAAGTAAACTCAGTAAGAAGAATCTTATCTCTACTTTATTTTTTTAAACTAGAAGTAAAAAATCATTGTATGTAAATGTCAGGCACATGATAAGAAATCTGAGCATACAAATGTTTAAATCTACCAATAAAGTCACTAGTTTTTTCTTTAACTCCTTGTTTGCAATGCATTAATTCAGTCAAATAAACTGGAGGACCAATATTGTTTTGAAACTGTTGAATGAAAGCATTATCAAATTTTTGAAAGGAATAAATAGAATAGGGAGGTAAATATCAATACCATTACAAGGCCTTATCTCGAAAGTTCCTAGTAAATTTTTTTTTCATGAGCCTATGATCGTGGAAAAATTCACTACGTAGGGTTTGAAAGGTCTTAACATGAGTAATAGGGTCACCCTTACCATTATAAGTGTCAAGAAGAGGCATGTCAACTTGTTGAGGGATAATCACATGGATAATGTCTAAGGAAAACAGATTAGCAATGTCACATGTAGGCACATTAAACTTGGATTGATTCAATGAAGCAAGTTGTTGTTGCAAGGAAAAAATGGTTTGAGGAAGAATAATGATGGTTGAATCATGAGAGGAAATAATAGGAATGGACACATTGGATACACTAGAAAAAGTGTAGGAAGTAGTGGGAATATAGGAGGTAACAAGAGGAACACTTGAAATAGTTGTAGGAAGAGGATTGGAATATGTAAAAGGAACACTATGATAAGAAGGCATAGAGATAGGAAATGAAATAGGTGGAACACTCTCCAAGAAGAGATGAAATAGAGGCATTAGGAAGACTCACATGTCTAGTATTAGAAACTTTCACTTGTGGTCATAAGAGGTGGCACATAAGTAGGAATGCTAGGAATAGGAACGGAGATAGGAAAAGAATGTTCAATAGTCATAGAAGGAGGAACATGACCTAACTCTTGGGAACCTTTGGATAAATGTTTAACATTAGAAAAAAAAGGTGAGAGATACCACACAAGAGATTAATACCATTTTCAGCATTATGTATAACTTTACTTAAGGCTTCAATAGTGGCAATAGAATCAGGATCATGATTATCTTGATTAAGCCAACTTTCCATGTTTTCAAGGTCACTAGTAAGATTTTGAACTTGGGAAGGAGGAACTCTTAAAGCTTCATCTTCATAATGGGAAGAATGAGAAGAGCTATTCTCTATGGAATGATAACGATCATGAGGGATCATGTTATCAACAAGGTTCCTAGGGAAGAAAGAGTAATCAAGATCAAAAGAACCCGTGAGTCTACGATTTCTTCTAACCAGGATACTATAGGTTGTACTCAAAGTAATAAAGATCAGACACAAAGGAAGTAAAAGCCAAAGGGAGATCACACAAATTTTTTTCAAGCACCAAAATGAGATCTAACCAAAAAAATAAAACTAAATCCAACTATTGTTTAAAATATAAAGAAGACACAATGCATACACGAAGAAAGATCTAAAATATTAACTTAACCACAACAAAAGGAATACAAGGCATGCAAGGTATGTGTTCACACACACACACACACACACAGATATATATATATATATATA
>MU224229.1:2514819-2532035 GCA_018584345.1 Thuja plicata | reverse complement strand
AGTTTTGCTTTGTTATTCTTTATGCAATCTTCAATTACATATATTAAGGTTAATTCCAAAACCAGGGTTTGACCAAGGCAAACCCCTTTCCCCCAAAAAACAAACATTTTTCTTGTAGGTACAGGTTTGGGATTGTAGATCCGAGGCCAGATTTGGATACCCTTTTTGGATTTCTTTCAGACTGTGTGAATAGGGACACTTTCGGAGCTGAGCAGATCAAGTTGGCAAAAGTGGTACAGGGTCGACCTTTTTCATAAGACGACATCAGAACGGAAAAATATTTCTGGGTTTTGTCCATCTCTGTGTTCTGGTTTGGTATCAACTATCAGCATCTCCAAAAATAATCTACAGATCTCAGAAAATATCAATCTTTGATCTGCCATTTTGTAAGGTTGGTACTTTCTCCTATTCTTTTCAATTACTATCATTAATCATATTAATCAATCAAATTATAGAATTTAAGATCCCCTTTCTTGGTCTCTTTCCAAATAGTGGATTCATTTGTGTATTTACCCTTTGGGGTTGATCAAAATTGGATCTCCTATTTGTCTATTTGAGGGTGAAAGAAAGGAGTATCTTATCTTCCCTTAATCACAATCACAATTGCAATATAAAATCAATCAAATTCAAGTAAGTGGAAAGTAGGGTTAAGGAAATCAACACAAATAACAATTAACAATTCAAACCCCCCCCCCTTTACCAAAAATTTTCATCTTTACATCTCCTAAACTGTATTTTTCTCCTTTACACATCCATTTGCATATGATTTATGATTATTTCATGTTGGTTATGTTAATGTTATGAAATCATTTTGATTAAGATTTTATGACAATACTGACCCTATATCTACATGCACATGGATCATTGGACAGAGTCGTAGTTACTTACTTCGGCAAGATCAACATGATAAACTAGTCTCAACCATTGTTTTATATATTGCATGTATATATGTTTTTCTTTGTGATGACAGGTTTGCAAGTACCAGGCTACGTCTTCCCTGAATTGGCAGGAGTGAGCGTGCTCTATCACAATATCTCAATGGTAAGAGAGGGGAGATAATATTTAGGTCCAAATCCATACCATAAACCCTTATTTTTTCTTAGAGATGGACAAGAATCTGACTAAATACCCTAGTGTTTGAATCTATCAAGTGACATGGATTCGTGAGCATGTTTGTGTGTGTTGGGTTTCTATTTCATTTGTTTGTTTGTTTCAATGGTTTATCTGTTTAGATGGGTTTTAGATGGATTAATGATACTTTTGGTTTGATTTATTTAATGAATATTTGTGGTAAATATTATTGTTAATTATTGCACTTATAACAAGGTCAAAACACTGATATATGAAATATATGGCTATTTAATAATTAAATATTAATTAAATGCATATATTTAATTGATTGATTTAATTATTAAGTCTTGATTTAAATAAGTGAGATTTAATAATATTAAATTCAATTAATTGTAATTAATTGTGTATAGTTGAATTATTGAATATGACTTTAAGTTGCATGGTTAATTGATTTATTTAATTGAAATATTCTCACATGCATTTTGAATTTAACACTTTGCTTTGATATTATAAAGTTGAGTTATGCATGCTTTAAGTAAAAATTGAAAATAAAGAATTTCTTTTAATTATTAATTAGATAATTTATATTCCCTTTAGGGTTTTCACTTTTTGAAAACCTAATTGCTTGGTTTTCTATATCCTTGGATTGAAAGCCATTTTGGAGGTTGTTCAATCAGTGGAGAAAGGAAAATCAGGTGATGAAAGATTTGTGAAATCTTGAGAGTATTTTGGAGCATTTTTAGAATTTTTCTTTTCTTGGAATTATGGATTTTGTTCCTCTCATCAGTTATTGAGGTAGGATCTTGTTCATGTTAATTCTAGCTTTCAGATCCCCGTCTTCCATGCATCCGAAAAGTTAGGATCCTTTGTGTGATCTTCCTTGTTTGATTGTTGTGTGGTTTATTGTTGTAAATTGAAGAAACATGTTCTTGGTTCAATTTTGTGGCTTCTTTCAAGTTTACATGTCAAATTTGTGCTTGTGGAAAAAAAAGTTTCATTTTATGGTGTTAGATGCAAAATGGGCATTAGGGTCTTCATGTGGAAATGAATTTGTTTCAAAATTGCCCTTAGGGTTTCAATTTGGGAAAAATGTCCCTTTTTAAATAAAATTGATGATTATTGCCAAGAAAGGGTTTAAACCCTCGCATCTGTTAATATCATACCTTGAATGTAGAAAAATCACCTTTGCCATGTTCTTGCCAAAACTGGGATCAAATCTGCATGAAAACAAGCCAATTGAGTTAAATTTGCATGCTTGAGAAAGAAACCCTTCTTGAAAATAAATTAATATTAGATTTAGAATTATTTTCTTGTTTGCATCAATTTGCATGCAAATATTTCATTTGAAAAATATTATTAAATTTAGAATGTTTTCCTTGTTTATGTCAATTTGCATGCTTAGAGAAATTTTTTCTTGAAAAAGAAATTAAATATTAAATTTAGAATGTTTTTCTTGTTTGTGTCAATTTTCATGCAATAGAATTCTATTTCTAGAAATTATGTTTCTTTAGAAATTCTATTTTTAGAAGTTATATTTTTTAGAGATTCTATTTTTAGAAATTACGTTTTTTTAGAAATTCTATTCTTTAAAAAAAAAAAATAGAATTTGCATGGAGTGGTATTCTATTTTTAGAATTTGTATTTTAATTTTTTTTTTGAATTCTCATGCAGTGGGTATTCTATTTTAAAAAAAATAGAAAACTTTTACTTGTAATTATAGTTAAATTTTTAGTAATTATTAAATAGACTAATTTACATGATGTGAATGTTATAAATTAATCTATAGAGGCTTTATGTACATTTTCTATAGAAAATTGAATTATATTGTTGTTAGTAATTTTATTGGATAAACTAATTTGCATAGTGTTACTATAAATGAGTTTATCACTGAATTTTATTGCCTTTTTGGAATCGTACTCATTATGGGATGATGTGTCTTCTGAGTGACTGATTGAAAAGATTGTGTCTCTTTCCCTTTTACGATACTGTTGTGTCGGTTATCTATTGGGAACCAACATGTAAAACCAGAGATTTTGAGGTTTCTATTTCTATGATGTTTGTGTGCTTCAGTGCATGTGCATGTTGTCATCATTTTTGGGTCTTGATCTTATTACCCAACCTTATTTTTCTCAACCAGACTTATGTGGTCCTGTGAGAGTATTGAAAGTGGTTTGGTTAATTGAGAACCAATAGTTCTTGTATGGGCAAGAACTAGATTTGAGAGTTATATTCTTCTCTTTGATATTGTTTATGATTCTCTGAGGGTGTATCCCTATATAAGCAGGAATCAGTGATGAGGTTTATGATATACCTTTATGATGTTGTTTTGTGAACCTAGGGTAGGTTACCTAGATGTATAGTAGGAGGTGGCTTGCAATAAGTGTTGGAGCTCACAAGTGGCTGCTAGGATCATTTATTGCAAGTGATTTTAACAAGTGATAACACCTTAGTATAATCTAATAAGATATAAGTCCTCACCCATGATTGAGAGCTATTATAGGCTAAGATAGAGGATGAGATGATTCTTGTCACCTTGAGGGGTGTGTATCTGGCATAGTTAGTGACTTTGTCTGTTTGAGAAGTCATTGATACCGTGTATGGTCACTTGAGTGTCGGGATCTATTGAGAGATTTCTAGGATAAAACTCAAGGGTTAGACATACATGATGACACCTTCCTATATATATCTTAGGTTATCCTATGTGTGTTGGTTACCTTTGGTATTATGTAGATCTCCTTATTGTGATTTAGAGAGTTTCTAGGATCTTCCTATGCTTTTCTTTATGATGGTTGTATACCTTTGATGTTGCCTTCTTTTTGTATACCCGAGTGAGTGGGCCTATTATTATCTCCTCAGCATGATGAGAGTGGACCTTTGGTTCCACGCGGTCGGGTGGTAGTGATTATTATTACCATTAAGATCTGATGTTTGTCATCATGCTTGGATAATCCTTGTTGTAGTTCTTCTTCTTCTGTCTTCTTGTTCTTCTAGAGACTTTCTCTGTTGCATGAGTTGTATATTTTTACCATATGTGTATATTGGTTGATATCCTTTGGAGGATGTATTGTATTTTATTGTTATGCATTATTGCATACCTTGCGACATGTGCAGTGGATGTTGATTCAGTTGTATATGCGGTCTTATTATATGAGATGTATATTATTGGATTTACTTGTTGTATCTTTTATGTTAGTTCTTTATAGTTGTTCTCGTAGATTATTTTTCTTAAGTAATTCTACGTCAAGGAACCCTCAAGATTTGTAACCTTTGTTGAGATGTATTTATGTATATGTCATTGTCTCATTGTGTTGCTTCCACTTTGTTATCATTATTGTTTGTAAACATCTAAAAAAAATTATCCTTTTAACTTGGTTGCATGTTTAGGTTAGTTCTCCTGGGTTCCCTGGCGGGGCATTACACTTTATAACATGTAGATTAAAATTTGTATTTATTAGTTTGGCTATCTTAAAATTTATCAAAACATTTTTACTCTTAGCTTGGTGATTATTAAATACTTTTAAAACTACAAATTTGAACTTGTTATACCATGAATTATGAATCTTTGAAATTGAACCTTGAAATTTGATCTGCACTTCCAACCAGTGAACTTGAACTTTGAACCTGCACGCTAGAATCTTGAACTTGAACCTTGAACCTAAATCCTTTGGTTCAATGGTTCAAAATTTCATCTGACTACCACTTTTACAAAATACCAAATTTACAAATTTTTTTTTAACATAGATCAGTACAAGAGCATAGAAAATCCAACAATATCTAGTACAAGACCAGTGTCTATCCATTGGGAAACAAAGTCATAATAACATAGACAATTGGGAGGGGATTTGCAAAAGAGAAGAGGGGGCATGGAAAAACCAAAACATCTAAACAAAATAACACCAAAAGCCAACAATCTAAACTACACACAACAAAAATTGCAAAGAAGAAAGCTATTCACAAATATGTACATGTGAGAAGATCTCACCACAAGAACCAGAGATGAGGAGTACTTACGCAAAGCCATTTACATGCTGAGAGAAATATGATCCCTTTCTGAACAATGAGTTCTAGCCGAATGAGATAGACTGAGACAACCTTCGTTTGGAAAACTCTTTATCACTATAGGCTAAACAGATTGTGTGCAAGAATCTTATAAACCAAAAATTATTCCCAAAGAGCCAAAATTCATCATAAAATTCCAATTCTACTTGAGAATTCAAAATGAAATTATGAAGACCATTTTTAGTTAGGTATTGAAAAAAATTAGTCTCAAGCGTTGCTAAAGAGATGATCATGTGATTCACCTGATCATCTTTCACAAGAATCCAATTTTTGAAAGGATTTGTGACCTTTGAAACATCTTCAAATAAATAATAGACTTCATCCAGCATAGGATCAACACTCACAAAAATATCTTCATTGTGCTTTGCTGCAACTAAATCGAAAAATGCTCTAAGTTAAATGCACTAGACAGGTTAGTACCTAAATCATTATCTTCATGTTCTTGCTTGATTTCTAATAATAAATTTTTGAGGATTTCCACCTCATTTAAAGAATCACCACCCGAGTAATCCAATGATGATTGAGGCTGTAACAGTTCAAAAATCTTGCCATCATCAAGTACTGCATGTATCTCAGACCTTTCTTACCCTTTTAGATTTGTAGAATCCAGAGAGCTCTCAAAAAGACACTAGTTGGTTTTATCTTTAGCAAAGAGGTTTCATGAAAAGAGATAGATCTTACAATAGGATGATTTGAACACCTACATTCATCACTATTCTTTCTTGATGAAGTTTGATCTTCATGAGGCTGAACCATTTTTTGTTGACTGGTAAATAAGAGCTTCTCTGTAGTATCTTCTTTACAAGAAGAAATGATCTCCAAGATATTTGATAATTGTTGGGTATGTATTTTTTATTTAAATTGTCATTTTCTTGCTCCTTATTTCCTCCAAAACCTTCCATCTCAAGTGAGTTATCATAACTACAGGGATGCTTCTCGGTGTATGATTCCAATCCACTTTCATCACAAGTTCTATTAGAAAGGAATAAAGTAATATCATCTTGCAAAGAAAAATATTCCAAAATATGGCTGCTACATTCCTCAAGACAAGAATAAATTTTTGTTCCTGTGGTTGGGACTCAAAAATGCAACAAGGGTTTTTTAGTACCTTGATAATCTTTTGTATTTTGACCCCCTATAATTTCTTTTTCTGCCTATTTTCCCAGATGAATTTTTGAGTTCCACCATGCATGTAACATGTTCATTACCCTTTTTTTGACATATGAAGACATCCAAGTCATCAGATTCAATTTTTTGAGTAATTTCGTGATGTCTTGTTTTGAGCAGGTGTCTAATTCTGCATTTGCCACCTAAGTCTTATTTTTTTGTAACAAGCATAGTTTTCATTTGAATAAATTGTGTCCTTTTGAGTTTCATGGACCGCCACTTTTATTATGTTTAATATGTATATCAGAGATCTTATATTTCAAAACCCAATCCATTTCGAGTCTGCTTGATAGGTTTTTGGATCCCCCAAAGTTGGTTGTCCAGAATTGTCTTCTCTATGAAAGTGCAGAGATCTAAGTGCCATACTTTGGAGGTTTGCAAGTTGTATTCAACTAAATTTTGTAAATAATTGAAATTTCCCCTGCATTGTAAACCTAGAATTGAACTTCTCTAAAGAGTTTCAGACTTTGGTCAATACATTTGAACACTTTGCCCAGCCCTTTCCAAATCTACTTTTTGCATTTTTACTGAGTTTGAGTTAACAAAGTTGTTAAATGGTTGACTTTGAGAAGCAATGTTGATTGATTAGTTGATCATTAGATCAAGTAAATTGAAGATTCATATTCCTTGTGTGAAAGTGAATCCACGTTCAAAGGTTCAAACTCTAAGGGTCTCTTTTGGTAGGTTTGTGGAATCGAATCCAAAAACAATTTCTACAGATCCTCAGTGCTAGAAAAAATTAATTTTGTAGAGTTGTTTTCAGAGGATTGTAGTTTCATATCAAATGGTTGTCTTGGGATGCCAGTTACGGATTTATACTATTTGCATGTAAGTGTACTACCTAGATCAGTGGTTGAGTCTTAGGATGTGGTTTGATAATTTTGCATAACTGAATCTGAGGGTGGATTGCATGTATTTTGACAAGTGCATTTGCAGTTTGTGAAAGTGGTAAACTTGGGAGATTAAAATATCTCACCTCTGAAAATATCGTGGAGATATGTTTTCGCATTATGATAGTGAACATGAAAGAATTCATATCTTCTGGATTTGATAGCTCTGGGAGGTCTTCTAGTCAGTTTTTGAAGCTGGTTCCAAAGGCCAGTTGCTATTAATGAGATCAGTTTGCAGAAATGTTAGAAGTGATTGTAAAGGCTGCCATTTTAATGTCTTGTGATCCGAGTGCATAGTAGACTATATTTTGGTACATTGAATAATGTGGAAGCATATATGAGGCATATGGATTTTCCAATAGAAGACAAAGGAGGAGTGCGAAGTATGGACTTTAAAGTCATTGAAACATATCCCAATGAATAATGTGTTGTTTCTCCAGGCCCTAAAGTTTTGTGAAGGAGAGCCCATACATTGTGAAGATGGAGGAAATCTTCTGAAGTTGCACAAGCTGGTCTTGAGGATAATTGGTCTCTCTTATTTTGTTTCAAGCCATCCATTTCTGTGTATTGAATTTGTATGAGAATTAACTATTCAGAAATTTCAATAGAGATGGATATTGAGCACCCTAGAAATACCACATCACCACATCAAAATTCAATGGATTTTCTAGCTAAAGTTCATCAAGATCCAAACAAATATAAACATAAATATAAATTCTTATAATACCAAGGCTTAAATAAAACTAGAAATGTGGTCCAGGCAATATAGTCTGCGCAATGTATGACTGGAAAAGTTTTGCAAGGTGTAAAATTAAATTCTACAAAATTTTCCACATTCCAATGCTGTGCGTGAATGCATAAAGAGAATTGGCTGGAGATGAAAAGAAGACCCTGCACAAGTAGTCACTAGGAGTCTTGCATAAAGCAATGTGGAAGTGAAAACATTTCATTGCAAATGCAATTGGAAGGTGCAAGCATAAAAAACAAGAGACTATGCATTGTTTTAAGGAGAAGACTACGCTTGGTGTTTTGAAGAGGCAACATGTTGTTTTGGAGGGGCAATGCAAAAGGTAAAGAGGCTTGCACTATGTTCACCAAACATGAAAGGAAACACACCAAACATGGAGACCAGAAAATAAAAAAGAAGTGTTGTGCAACTTAAAGCCAATGCAATTGGCAAGTTTTCATAATGTAGGAAGCCTGCGCAAGGTAAGTAAACAAAACATAGAACTTGTGCAGGAAATATGGTGGGAGGCTACGTTTTAAAAGGTCATTAAGAAACACAAATCAATATAGCCAGCGCATGATAAATTAAGGTGAAGTTTGCAGAAGACAATCCATTGAATGTGCAGAAGATAACTAAGGTAATGTTGTGCATTGTTTCATAGTGATGATGTCGATGCATTTTAAATGCATTGCGTAGGAGAAGGAGTCTGCTAGGCTTTAAAATTTGTAAAAAGCATATATCCCACATTCACTCAGGATGGAACTTCTGAAGGGTTTAAATATGAAAGAGCTTAGTATGTTGTTTGAAGAAAGAGCCATGAGGCCCATTGGCGGGCCCCTTGGCTAGAGGAATGAATGAGGTGGTGGGCCCCATAATTTTGAGTGCCCAAATGAACAAAGATTTAAAACTGGAAAAGGTTTAATCCCAAATTGGTGGGGTTGAGGACTTCACCAATGTTTATAATAAAAAATGAAAACATAGTGTAATGTGAAGATGAGCAGGAGGCTCTCTACAGGTGCGTAGGTGGTGCCTTGGGAAGCATGCTTAGTTGTCCAATATAAAATTTTGGTAGTGAGCTAGCGGACAAGTGATAGGGATGGAGTTGATAGGTGGCATTAGGGGTGCGATCATGCATTGATGTCAACAATGTGCCCATTCGGATCGCACAATCGCATAAGGGGCCAGATGGAGGGTGACATGGAGGACACGTAGCAGCAGGGCGTGAAGTCACGAGATGAAACCAGAGATAGGAAAAACATTGCGAGATTATGCGACCAGTAGTCAACTAACTTCTGTGTGACATCACTAGATACTGGTAGTTAGTGGAAAATTATTCTAAGATTCAGAGACAGTGCAGTTGTGAGATCTCACAATAAAAATGTGGTTAGACCAAACAATCAGAGATTCAGAGATAGAGGTCAACTAATTGTGCGACAGGTTGCTAGATGCAAACAGTTAAGGCTAATTTACTCCAAGATTAAGCCTAGCCATTCGATTGAGATCAAGATCAAGGGCTCCTATGAAATATCACAATAAACTCAGGGTTAAGAGAAATTTTTAGAGATTCAGAGATACACTAGCCCAGATGAACCCAAAGTTAAATCAAGGTTAAGATTGATTTTATTCTGAGACTTAGAGACTAAGGCTTGTCTCCAAATCTCCAAATAAACCATGTGTTAGCACCATCATTTAGAGACTTAGAGACCTAGTGTATCTCCCATTCTCTAGATAGATCATGGTTAGAGGAAGAGTTCTCAGACCTAGTTAAAGAGCAGCGAATCAACACTTGACAAGTGGCAAATTCTGGTGAGTTCTGTGCAAGTATATGCATAAAGAGAGAAATTCCAAGACATGGAAATATACAGATTTAAAATTTAAAAGGTTTAAAGGGACTATAGTCTGCATAAATATTAAAAGGAAAATTAAAGAAAAAGTACATGGAAAAGTATATAAAATGCAGAAATATAAAGTAATGTGCAAGTTAAAATATCAAAGTCTTATATAGTTTAGTGAAATATTTAATATTTCAAATCTTGGAAGAAAATTATTCACGGAAGATATTTTCAGAGAATGAAATCAGATTTTGAAATGGCTTGGAATCAAATTTGTTGAGGATAATGATTGCAAAGAAGAGGTAGTTGCTGAAGGAGATCAGATTTCTTTGGAGGAGAAGATATTTGTGTGGAAACAAAAAGGAGTCGATGGCTGAGTTTGGATTTCATTTTCTCATATATCTTTCTTCTTCTCTATTGTTACTATATCTTTCTTCTTCTCTATTGTTACAAGGATGTTGAAATTAATACTGCTGGGAAGTTTCCTGATTTTGGGGTTTTGTCTCTCTAAGTTTTTTGTCTTGTAAATATCGAGAATCAGATAGCAATTTAATGAAGAAAACTGGAATCCCTGTTCAATACTTGTTGATGTCTTTGTGTCTTGTCTTGAAATATTGTGTGTGAATCTGTAAGGAATTTTAATGCACTGGTTATAAAGTAGTTGTGAGTTTCTTTCAAGGAGGGAGTAAATCTTGGAGGCAAATTCTGAGAGTTCAATGTTTGCACATGAATTTGATGTCCAGGTGTTGGAGTGAAAAGAGTGATTTGTAAGGATCTTCACTTGGTTCTTGTGTGTTTGGAGTTAGAGTGTTTTTTGTGGATGTATGTTTATTTGACTCTATTTCCCAATAGATGAGGCACTGGTCTTTACTAGTCTAGCAGTTTTCATCATTAATCAATTGAATCTGAATAATATTTCATTTCCTATTTAAGAACATGGATGTTTAGGAGCTGTATTGAATGGTACATAAATTATTATTGATTCATTAAAGAACTGAATATTTTAGGTTAGCCTACCTGAGTTTTAAAATCGAAGAGAAGAAGGATGAATATCCTTATCACATTGTCCATTTGTCTACACTGTTATTTACTCTTGTCAAAATCATGGATTGGCTTTTGAAGCTCTGCATCGATTGCAACAAAAGATATTGGTAAATAATTGTGAGAACCCTAAATCCACTGTCTGATTTATTGGAAACAAATAAGTCAAGAGGTACACCCACCTAAGTCTGTGGAGCTCAAAGTAGAAGGAGGATCAAATCCTCATTAATTAATATTTTTACTTGCATGAATCAAAAGTTGGGATTCTTAGAGTCAAGCATTGATGCTTATATAGATTCCACAATAAAAAGTACTAACACCTATCATCAAATTAAAAATTTGATATTATGGAAATATTCAAATCTAAAAAATTTCATCCTCTAGACTTGCTACAGCAAGAAGATTTTTCAAAGTTTCAAAAATAAATCTTTGAAATTCTGGAAGAGAAATATAATCAAGAAAACCTTTTCTATTCAAACATACCAAAGTTTCAGTTTCTTGGTCATTATTGACCATCAATGCTTGTGTTTCATGAGGTTGATATGCTTCTTGCTACATTTCTTGTTCACTCAAGACTGAGTAATTGCAAGAAATATAATGAGATGAAATTACTGGAGCTTCATTGTCATCAACCTCTAGTTCTTCTTCAAGATGTTGCACTCTTTTCTTGTATTATTGCAGGTCTTCTAGCTTGAAAAACCTGAAACACAAGCTTCCACACAACAAATAAGAAGTGTGGTCATCTTCAATGTTGAGCTTAATCTTCATAGCGTGAGAGATGCTTTCTTTGTAGTGCTCCCAGAAATCTTGCAACACTTTATCATTCATCTGGATGATTTCCAAAATGGTAGGGTTAGGTCTTTTCTTCATCATGATCTTTCTATATGGCATGGTCATATCACATAGTTTCCAATCTCCTACACATAGAGATAATCAAATAACTGAGGATCCAAATGTAGGCACCGATCCTTGTTTTCAGATTTCTCCAGCAGAGTCGCCAAAAATTTGTTAGTAAACAAATTTGTCCTTCGAAAAGAATGATAAAGAATGACTCAAAAGGCCCAGAATGAAGAACAAACTCAACTAACAATTGGAAAGACTATCATGAGATTGATATCTTTCCTCTGAATTTTGAGGTACAACTCCCTCTTAAATGATATTCATGGAATTAGTTATTGGTTGTCTTTAACCAGAAGACACTAAGGTTATTAACATTCATTCATCAACATGAAATGAATGTGATTACAATATTGAAAGATAAAAAAAATACAAAAAAATGATCGACAGATCACTTGTTCAGTCCTACTTATTATAGATAAATCAAGGGAATCAAATATCTTGATTTGCAAAATATGAATACAAAAACTAACAAACTTGTATAACAAACATATACTTGGTAAGATGACATAGGATTATATTCAGAAACATGAAAATAACAATCGAATGATTTATTCTGGTAAGAGGAATAAATATATAGATCAATATATTTGCAATACAAACTCCTCTTTATTACTAAATATAAAAAAAGTGATCACTAGGTCACTTTGGTCCTTTTCATTAAAATCAAATTGTAGAAAAGAAAATAATATCCCTTGTTACAATCCGCATTCAAAAAAATGTATTCTCCTCCTTATAACCAACTGACCTATCGAAAAGGAGAACCCCCTCTTTGTGAAAATATTTCCCATAAATAATGTCTCCTGTGTGTCCTTTCAATTTCAGAATAACTTATTCTTGAAAATTGTCTCCCTTTTCACTATTATTCACTTTCTCCATCGTATTATTTCCCCACAATGAAATATTAGTCTTTCAACAATTATGTGACTTATTAAAATTATTTAATGATGGAACTTTATTATAGTGTTATATTAAGGTATGGAATGGATCAGAATCTAAGATTGACAGGTGTCAATCTATGAACATCCCACAAAACTAGGTTGTCTCTTATTGCGTCTTGACCAACTTATTTTCATACTCCTCATTTTAGGTGATCAGTCATAGCAATACTATTAGACGAGAAATAATAGAAAATCCCAAAAGAATGAACTGCAACTTGGGGTTTCTAAATAGTGGATGCCCATGTTATTTATCACAACTCTCGTGCTAAATGTATATGCATTCCCTTTTGGTTTTATTGGTATGAATGTAATAATAGCCATCAATGCAAATCATAATTGATACTTTCACCATGAAATGCTGATTTTTTTAGCTTGTAATTTATTCCCTTATGTAGACCATTCACACAATAGAAATTATGTCTTCCTTTGGGAGAGATGCTCATATTTGTACTATCTAAGAATCTTAATAGAATTATCTCTATCAAACTCATACATTTGATTTTTTTGCAAAGAAATGAAATCTGTGCTTCTGTAGGAAAAAAAGAGGTTGTTGACCTCTTTGATAGACCTCTACACAGTCAATTGTCACTTTTGACTATCACCACATTTTGTTAATCTCTCTAGTGAATATTTAGAAAAATTGATTTGGGAAAACATATCCAAAATTTAGGAATATCCAACGGTGGAATAAAAAGTTATTGCCCCGCATTAAGACAATTTTTCTACTCTCAAAAAATTTGTGGTTATTGGAAACTTGAAATAGTGTACATGTCAATAATTGCGTATAGATCACCACTTTGCGCTTCTCTTTAAAGGGATGAGTTCTATTTTAAGACAAAGATATCTTTAGAATAGATGAGGACCGTGACTCTTTAGATTCTTTGTAATACTGTGTTGTTGAAGCTATCTTTTTGAAAACATTATCAGTTGCTATCCTTTGTTACTAGCATATGGATTCATCCCTAAGTTTAACTCTTAAGAATCCAAATCTCCCTTTGTAACATGAAAATTAAACTTTGTATTTATTAGTTTGGCTATCTTGAAATTCATCCAAACATTTTTATTCTTAGCTTGGTGATCATTTAATATTTTTAAAACTGCAACTTTGAACTTGTTATACCATGAATTCTGAAACTTCTAAATTGAACCTTGAACTTTGATCTCCGCTTCCAAACCAATGAGCTTGAACTTTGAACCTGCATGCTAGAATCTTGAACTTGAACCTTGAACCTAAATCATTTGGTTCAATGGTTCAAAATTTCATCTGAATACCACTTTTACAAAATACAAACTTTACAAAAATATTTTTAACATAGATTAGTACAAGATCTGAGAAAATTAAGAGAGCTGATATTTATGAATCGATCTTGAAAGTTTAAAACTCAGGTGTTGAAAGCATGCTAACAGTTGGCTCTGACTAGGGACATGGAATGCAAGGTACATAGAGAATCCAAAAATATCTGGTACAACACCAATGTCTAGCCATTGGGAAACAAAGTCATAATAACACAAACAATCAGGAGGGGATTTGCAAAAGAGCAGGGGGGAGGGAAAAACCAAAACATCTAAAAAAAATATCACTAAAAGCCAACAAACTAAACTACGCACAAAAAAAACTACAAATTAGGAAGCTATTCACAAATATGTATAAGTGAGAAGATCTCACAACAAGAATCAGGGATGAGGAGTACTTACACAAAGCCATTTATAGGATGAGAAAAATACAATCCCTTTTTGAACAATGAGTTCCAGTCGAATGAGATAGACTGATACAACCTATGTTTGGAAAACTCTTTATCATTGTAGGCTAAATTTATTGTGTGTAAGAATATTATAAACCAAACCTCACTCCTGAAGAGCCACAATTTATTATAAAATTCCAATTGTTCTTGAGAATTCAACATGAAATTATGAAGACCATTTTCAGTTAGTGACTGGAAAAAATTAGTGTCAGACATTGGTAAAGAGAAGATCATGTGATTCACCTAATCATCTTTCACAAGACTCCAATCTTTGAAAGGATTTTTGGCCATTAAAACATCTTGAAGGAAAGAATAGAATTCATCTAGCGTAGGATCAACACTCACAAAAATATCTTCATTGTGTTTTTTTGCAACTAAATCTGAAAACACTCTAAGTTAAATGCATTAGATGGGTTAGTACCTAAATATTTATCTTTGTGTTCTCTCTTGATTGCTAATAAGAATTTGTCGAGTATTTATGCCTCTTTTAAAGAACCACCACCCGTGTAAACCAATGATTATTGAGACTAAAACACTTCAAAAATATTGTCATCATCAAGTGTTGAATATATCTCAAATCTTTCTTCCCCTTCTAGATCTACAGAATCTAGAGAGCTCTCAACAAGGTACCAGTTGGTTTTATCTTTAGAAAAAGAGGTTTCATGCAAAGAGATAGATCTTACAAGAGGCTGATTTGAACACGTACATTCATCACTATTCTTTCTTGATGAAGTTTGATCTTCATGAGGCTGAACCATTTTTTGCTGAGTAGTAAATATGAGCTTCTCTATGGTATCTTCCTTACAAGAAGAAATTCTCTCCAAGATATTTGACAATTATTGGGGATGTATTTTTTCAGCTAAATCATCATTTTATTGCTTTTTATTTCCTCCAAAACCTTCCAACTCAAGTGGGTTTTCAGAACTACAGGGTTTCTTCTCAGGGTATGATTCCAATCCACTTTCATCACAAGTTTCGTTAGAAAGGCATAAAGTAACCTCATCTTGCAAAGAAAAAGATTCCAAAATATGACTGCTACATTCCTCAAGACAAGAAGAAATTTCAGTTCTTGTCATGAAATTAAAAATTTCATATTCTAGAAGATAGAAATCTGAAAATTTTCATCCTCTAGACTTGTTATAGCAGGCTGATTTTCTAAAGTTTCAAAACTAAATCTTTGAAAGTCTGGAAGGGAAATACAATCAAGAAAACCTTTTACATTCAAACATACCAAAGTTTCAGCTTATTGGTCATTCTTCACCATCAATGCTTGTGTTTAAAGAGGCTGAGATGCTTCTTTTTGCATTTCTTTTTCACTCAAGACTGAGTAATTGCAAGAAATGTTATGAGATAAAATTACTGGAGCTTCATTTTCATCAACCTCCAGTTCATCTTCAAGCTACTGCACTCTTTTCTTGTGTTCTTACAGGTATTCCAACTTGTGAAACTTGACACACAAGCTTATCCACAACAAAGAAGAAGTGTGGTCATCTTAAATGCTGAGGTTAATCTTCACAGCATGAGAGATGCTTTCTTTATAGTGCTCCCATAAATCTCGCAACACTTTATCATTCATCTAGATTATTTCCAAAATGGTAGGGTTAGGTCTTTTCTTCATCATGATCTTTCTATATGGCATGGTCACATCATAGAATCACAAATCTCCTACACACAGAGATAATAAAATAACCAAGGAAGCAAATGTAGGCACCAATATTTGTTTTCATATTTCCCTAGAAGAGTCACCAAAATATGTTAGTAAATAGATTTGTCCTTCGAAAAGAATGATAAATAATAACACGGAAGGCCCAAAATGAAGAACAAACTCAACTAACAATTGGAAAGACTATCACGAGATTGATAACTTTCCTCTGAATTTTGAGGTACTAATCCCTCTTAAATGATATTAAGGGAATTAGTTATTGGTTATGTCTTTAACCAGATGACACTAAGGTTATTAACATTCATTCATCAACATGAAATTAATTGTTGATCAACTAATGGAGATGATTAATACCAAGTGATAATAAGTATACATGTTTGTAGAAATGGTTAGATGAGTTATTATTTTGTAATTGATGTCAAGAAACTGATTTACTGATTTTTATTGAGTTACCATATCATAAGAAGGAGAAGTTAAATGGGTGTCAAATATAGATCAGACAATGATGAAGTGATGTTGATATAGTTGTTTGCTACTATATATTTGATGTTATCAAGTCGGTACACTTGATTGATTGTCAAAAATGGAAAAGAGTTAAGTTATGACTGGAAAGAGTTACTCTACTAAGCTAGACAAAGTCAGTCGATATAGAGTTGTGTTGATCAGTTTCAATTACCGAGCACTGAGCAATGAATGAAGTTACTTACCAAGTTGCAAAGAAAATTACCGAGTATAGGATATTGATTGTAAATGATGATAAGATTGAATTTAATACAAGGATATGATGATCTAGATGGAGATAATAATTAAAGGAAGTTTGTTAGAAGATCTACAAGCGAGAAAATTCAATCAGAATATCTAAGGCAAAGATCAAGTGGTTAAACCTGATTGTGAGAGTTCCAAGAAAATTTCAAGTTACGAGGTAAAAGTTAAACAGTTTACTAAGTTAAGATTTATGAAGAAGATGATCAAATGAATTAGCACAAATGATGGAAAACCTAAGAAAGGAGATTAAGAGGAAAAAATTGTTGGAAATATGGATGGAGTAACTGAGAGGGAAGGGGTGAATCAGTTACCACAAAAATAAATCCACAAGTCCCTTAGATGTCTTCAATATATATTACTGTTACTCGGTAAATTGACCTTTTATTGTTCACTAAACATTCACAGTTACTGACATGCATAA
>MU224229.1:2438039-2500688 GCA_018584345.1 Thuja plicata | reverse complement strand
TCCAAACCATCTTAGCCTATACTAGCACTCAAGCATGGGTGAGGACACATCTTATTAATACATTTTAATCTCTCAAATATGTCTTTAATTATCACTTATTAAGAAACTCTACAATAAGCAACCCCAGCAGTCTCTTACAGACACAGAACTTATTGCAAGCCACCTCCTAATACACATCTAGGTAACCTACCCTAGGCTCAGAAATCCCAACAGATCTAGCATAGGTCACAACCCTAGTGTAACCCAAATCAGTATCCCATACAACAGGAACGATCACACATAGGTACACATACAAGTACATAATCGAAAGGGTCATCATGGTCAGTTTAGGGTAAATCAGGAACACACACGCCATAGAGTAACATAAATATAAATTACACCCCCAGCCTCTGTATACATCCTAGGTCGTCTAATGTCCCAAATAACAACATATTCAAGCACAATAAACCGACACGAATGCATAGAAAACAAAACATCTTAAAAGACTGAAAAATGAACTATAAGCATATGAACAGATACAGCTAACTCATCACATTCACCTTTTAATTCGTAACATAGTTTGACATAATAATTATGGTCATTTGCATTAAACTATTTAAAATTGTCTCCCGTAGATAAATATTCGAATCAATATGATCATTAATTAGGTCAATGAATTTTAATCCAAATAACATAATAAACATGTTAGTATAGCTAATAAAATTAATAAGCAATATATATATACATATATATATATATATATATATATATATATATATATATATATATATATATATAAATCTAAAATTAATATTATCTATTAATTCATATTAACATTCCAGTTTATTGAAATCATTAACTTATATATTTATGCCCCTTGCCCCTTAACACTATCTATAAAATGTATTTATTAAACTAAATTAACCAACACCCAAAGTCAATTTAAATAATAACATATATATTAAACTAACTTATTTAAAAACCAATTAAAATTTACATAAATTAAATATGAAAATGTTAATTTTAATAACTATAAATTAATTAAATTAAAATTAAATTTAATAACTATAAATTAAATTAAACATAATTTAAATCGTATTAAAAAAAAACTTTTAATAAACTTTGGGGGGAGCGGGTCCCCCGCGGGCCCCCCCTCTCTGCACATACAACGCAGGTAGTTCGGTACTGCCGTAGGCAGACCGGCTGCCGTAGGCAGTCCGGCTGCTCACGCAGTCGGCTGTTGCGGAGCCTGTGGGGTGGTGGGGTTGGGACCCACCCCCCACTAACTCATTTCTTTTTTTAACATTAAAATTTCATTTTTAAAAAAAAACTTTCCCTATTCATATTTTAATAGTGCGAAAATCAATGTTATCCCTTTTTTTATATATTTATATTTATATTTTAATATAATTTCCGAAAACGGAAATAATTTTATTGGGATAATTTTTTTTCCAACTGGTGGATTTTTAACCAGTCTGAGAAAAAAATAGAGGAGTATTTTCAATGATTTAATTTTTTTTTACCATGAATTCACAAAGGACTATTAATTTGAATTTCCTACTATAGCTAGGACTATAGAGAGAGTTGATTTTTCAATTTATAGGAGTTTCATGAGAGATCTAGGTATGGAATTTTGACAACAAGTCTGTATTATAATAGAAAATATATATTTACAAAAACCATAGATCCAAGCTCCTCAAAAAAACCTCGAAAAACAACAAAACATCGTTTGGCTATAAATTTGATTTCTCCTATAGTACCAACTATATCAAGGGTTTAATTTTTCGTTTAATGGGAGAACTAGAGGGAATTTCTTCTTGAAATTTTGACAGCATAACCCTACTATGCTAAGATTATAGAAAATAAAAGAAATAGAGATCTAGGGTTTCTAGAAACACCCGAAAATAGAAAACATCTATAAGCCATTTAAAAGCTAAATTTAAGAACAAGAATTATAACAAACACAGAAAACCTCTGAGCTACAAAATTGAATCCATGTAAGGTCAATGAAGCCTACCTTTAATCCAATGCAAGAAATGAAGAAATTTATCTTGGAGAATGAAAGTAGATCTGAAACCCTCAAGCTTAATTCAACCACAGATCTGGCACAACGTAGATCCGAACACACACACACACAAGCAATAGAAAACTTGAAACCTTGAAGCAACCAAGATCCACAACAATCTACAATTCTTCAAAAATCCCCAAATCACCAAGAGCTCTCTAGTTCTCAAAAACCTGTTGTGAGAGAATGAATGACCAATTCCCCCTAAAGAGATTCAAATTCCCCAAAACATGCAAAGGTGAATGACAACTCTCAAGTCAATCCGTAGTTTAACTCAACTTGAAAATTGAAAGTAAATCCAAATTAATTAAATAAAATATCCTTTATTGCCACAACTCAAATTAGACTCCTAATTACAAGTTAAGATGCTTTTTGAATTTGAAATACTTTTTCAACACAATTATGCACATGTAATTAATAAAATATTTAATTAAATAGATTAAATATTTATGTCACAATAATGCATGCAACCAAATATTTAATTATTTAATTAACCATATAAGCATATACAATAGAGTTTTTCAATTAAATATTTAATTAAATCATAATATCCAAATATTTCAATTTAATTAATTATTTAAAATAAACTTAGGATATAATTAAATTATTAATTCAACTATAATTCATTTATTCATTTAAACATGGAAAATCACTCATTAATCCAAAAATCACCTGAAAGCATAATCAAGCAATACACACGCAAACACAAGAGAGAGGGTATTCAAATTCTGTCAACCTAGACAAATCCGGATAAGGTAGTCATACTGAAACTCATCCTATGATAGGATGATTAGGCTTAGGTTAGGGTTTTGGATTTGTATGTTACCTCCCCTCTTTACCATTGAGATGAATATTTATGGGCATGCTCACTCTTGCCAATTCAGGGAAGACGATGCCTTGTACCTGCAATCCTGTCACCAAAAGAACACACATGTACATGCATAATATAATATCACAATCAATGATAGGGATCGTTCAAACGTGTGGATCTCGCCGAAGCAAGTAACTACATCTCCGTCCTCTACCACAACAACACATCAACAAGTACATTCACATATAAGACAACCATACACATGCAAGTATGGGATAAGTATATCATAAACTGAAATCAACAAATAATAATCAACAAGATAACATCATCACATCTATCTATGCATAAGGTAAAATCATGACATCATAAAACAAGTATCATCATCAAATGAAATAATATCAGCTCATATGAAATGTGGCCTAAAAGAATTCAGCCAAACAACTGAAACCAATGCCTAAAGTGTACGACATCCTAAACTAAAAAGAAAAACATGGATGGGTATTACAGGGTTGGTTTGGTCTTTTCACCCAAGTGTTTTTTGCATCTTCTGCCTTTTTGGTGTTTCAGGCCTCTAAAACATCTGAAACCCCAAAAATTATGGGTCACCAAAGCATGGTCTTCCTTCCAAAGGTTTTAGACTTTCGGAGTCCAAGATTTTGTTTGGACTTTCACACACCAAAATCTCAAAGAGGGTTTGTTCCTCCTAGCTTGCTCTTTTTGCACTTTTGCCCCTTTTGGACCCTGACCCAGTTTTCGGCATCTGAAATCCTGAAAAGGCTGAAAGTGTGAAATCTTCATTTCTCGCTACTTCATAGCCTCCCACTTCCATTTTCCTAGATTAATTATTTTTTCTTCCCTATTTTTTGTAGTTTCCTTTCAATAAAAATACTGATTCTTGCACTTTTCTCCTAGGAATGCCTGAGAAATGAATAACGTCCCCGATGAAGTACCTATACAAGGGGAATCATCCCCCTTCAAAAATTGGAAACAAACATATAAATATTACAAACACTGACATCAGGAATGTCAACTGGTATGACTTCCTAGTAATATATTCCCAATCAACCAGAAGATCCGAGGACTACACCTCACTAGTCCTATCTAGCATGGTCAATGCAGTAGCCCACCCAGTAGTTGTCTCATCATCCGAGATGATCATGACTCTAGAAAACCACTATATTCCAGATGAAAGGGTGGTTAGAAACATAGAAGGACATGTGGTGTTGGACATAAGACTAGATATCATATAAGAGGTCTTCCACCTCCATAAGGGTATAGACAATTTCTATGACTTCTTCATTAGAAAGGGCCTTGGATGGTTCACAAAAAAAGGTGAAGAGGAATATGAGATTGTGAATGAAAAATACCTCAAGAAACCTCTTGAAAAAAACAAGCTGGATAAGATAGACCTCAGGAAAGGGTATTTAAAATATGACATCCAAGCGACAGTGACAGTACTAAATAGAGTGTATGGACTATCTCAGTCCATCCAACTTGAGGACTGGATGATCCTCCTGATAGAGAAGATTAGAGGCCACAAGGCCAAGTTCGATTGGGGAACCATTATCAGTGACACACAAGATGAGAAACTAACTGCAATGAAACATAATCCAAAGTTCTATATGAGTACATATATAGTGTACTTATTAGCCGCATGGGTAGACTATCTAGGGCTTACTAAGAGGGGGAACATCAATGACCAAAATTCATGGCCCCATGTTGTATATCCATAGCTAGTAAAAAGAGAAAATATGCCAAAAGATAGCCCAAATTACATGATAGTAAATGACGCTTTCATCTTAGTGATCATTTGATCTATTGAAGGTGATTTTGTGAAGAGGATGTTAGAGGAAGAAGCTTCCAGGGTGAGGGCCATTATGGCCTACTACATAAAATTAAGGATATTAACATATATCCGGGTGGCAAGGTCTATTTTGAAATGAAAGAAGCTACCCAGGTACCCATTTGACTGGGTAATTACTCTAGAAATGGCCAGATAGCTCACAGATGCCTATGAGCATATAAAGCATAAGAAGAAGCATTATTGGGACTTCCCTAATCTTCTGGGCCTGTACACTCTCCAAGATATGAAATTTTTTAAATCCTTGGCCTTCGAGTGGGATGAGTGCCCACTTACATTGTACAAAACCGTTTGGCCCCGATTCGATCCCATAAGCACATACAACCATATCATTGGCAAGTTCTACGTTCATGAACCCCACCTAGAAGATCATTGGATAAATAGTGGGGATGACCATGAGGTAAGGATTAGGGACTACTGAAGGATATCCCTTGCACTGGCAGAAGAAGTCTTGAAGATGAGTATTCCCCCGCAGGTTTGGGATAAAGATTCAGATAGGGTGTTGTAGTCAATTTACAACTATGTTCAAAATATACAACAGGCCCATCGTGAATGCAAAAATTGATAAGGATGAGAATGATGATATTTAATTCTAAGCTAGGCATGTGGTCTGAACAACAAAAGCCTAGATTAAGAGGCCTTATACAATGGACGCAATCCCTATGAAAACATTGATGGATCCACCCAAGAAGGAAGATAAGAAACATGGGGAGAAGTCTATGGTGCCCTAGTATAAGAAGGCCCCACCTTAGAAACCATAGACATTATATGGCCATGAATGTGTAGTAGAGTATGGCTCAAATCCAAGGCACAAGGCTCCAAAAAGTAGGATGACTAGATAGATAGATCCTCCAATTGGATCATCACAAGCCCCACAAGATGAAGGCCCTTCCACTTCTGGCCGATCTCCCCCTGCCACCAAAATAGAAAAGAAAATGTATAAAAAAGAGGAGATCTTCTATGTCTCTGCAACTAGAAACCTTACAAGAGGAACCAAAAGAAGAGGAAAACATGCCTCTGGTAAAAACAAAAATATATCAAAAAAGGAAAGAAAAGGAGACTTCTAGGAAACATATAGAAGATCCTCAAGAGCAGGAAAATCTTTTGGATGCCTTAGGCTTAGATGAGTTCCATATATATTATTTTGAAGGCCTAAAAGGCTTTGTAGACCAGGAAAAGGATACACCTAATTCAAAAATAGGATTTGACATGAGACCTCCTACACTTATCTAGTTGTATGTGATCCTCACTCCACCTCTAACCCAGTTCACCAATACCACACTAAACGTGCCAATAATAGGGATAATCTCCAACACAGGCCAAGGGCCTAAAACTCAAGATATCACCTCAGCTCAGGACATAATAGGGGATAAAGCTGCAGGAGAAAGTTCCACTTCTACTCTACTGCCTCACATTCCTATTACACCAACCTCTCTCCCACCTCCAATTCGTACTCTTCCACCTTCTTTCCCAACTCCAACGCCAACTCCACCTCCTTCAACTTTTACTCTCCTACCTCCCATTCTGACTTTTCCTATTCCTACTCCACCACTCACAGTGCCTATTCCTACTCTGCCACTCACAATGCCAACACCTACTCCACCACCATATGTCTCTCTACCATGGTTCATCCCTACTCCTCAGGGGTCAATGAAAACTAAAGTCGTATCACCTTTCAAAAATACACTAGAGGCCATGACTGGCCTTAATGCAAAAGTGTTGATCAGTTCTTTGGGGGATGAGGGACAAGATAAGGATGGAAAAGATAGGGAACCAGAGGAAGAGAAGGGAGGAGAAGAAGGGGAAGGTCACATAGAAGAAATGAATGAGGGATAAGGTGACAAATATAGGGAATATAATAAAGAGTCAGAGGAGGAGGTAACCCACAGATCACAAAACTTGGCTTCAATCCTCCATGTTTCCCCATATGAGCCAGTCACTACCTTTATTAAACCTACTTGGTTTACTAAAGAGATTCATCTTAGGAGGAGAACTTACATAGATGAAGACCAACATACCAGCAAGGACCATATCCTATGTAACCCAAGACACTAGGTGTCATTGGAAAGCACAAGTAGTGTTTCCTTTTGGTAGTACCTCTCAAGCATAGGTGACTCTTAAATATTATACACTTGAAGAGGTAGACTTATGTGAGCCCACTAGGGAAGGGAATAAGACATTAGCAACTCTAGGTTTGAATTATTCTTTAGGATTTATGAGAAAGGATGAGGAGACAATCAAGTTCTTAACATAGTAAAATGAGGTTGTAAAGTAATTCATTGATAAGATGGTGGGTCCCATTGACCCAAGTTGTCTGGAAACCGCATTGCAGGCTGTATTAGAGAAAAGGGTCACTCAGATTTACCGACAAGTATGACCCCTTCCTTTATCCAAGCAAGTGAAGACTAGAAGAAAAACTTTGAGAAATACGGAGAAGGGTTTATTATATTGGTGTTTAATCCCTACACAGTTATCTTGATTGAAACTAAAAAGTTGATAAACCAAATGGAGAGTGAAGATGGCTTAGATTCAGAGATAACCAAATGGCAAGCCACCCTCCAAGACATGAAGATAATAAAGAAGCAACACTTCCAAGTCCTATTAAATATATATGAGGGAGAAGAACTAGATAACTTTGAAACATGGATCAAGCACATGACCAAGCCAATTAAGGTCTTCAAAGAGTACCTAGCCTGCATAATGGAAAAAAATAAGGAAGTCATGGAATGGGTAGGCAAAATAGAGGGTTTCTTCATAGGGGTTGGTTTGGACCTATACTAGGACCATGATAAATAGATCTTGCATCCAATGAAAGAGGTGGTGCAATAGTTTAAATACATTCTAGCTAATGTTAGCACCAAAGAGGCCTTGCATAAGTTGTTCTACTCCAGGGAAGACATGCAGGTAATGTCAGAACATGAAGAGGAGATCAAGTTCTTTGCTTCCGAATTGACCATCTTCAGAGAAAAGAAAGAACAAAGGGTCAACAAAATGAAAAGGAAAGAGATAAACTATGAAGAAGTTCAAGAGATAGTACAAAGGCTTCAGGACACCCATCTAGAAGTAATTCCCAATAGATGCCTTAGACCCATTCAGCCATTTTTGCAGAAAGAAGTTTTTCACACTTAGCCAGATTCCAAGAAAGGCTAAAAACTCATCATTTTGGCATTTCATCCTTTTAGCCTTTCATCCCTCCCAAAATTTTGGCCTTTTTTCCTCTAAAAGGGCTGAAAATTTTGGGCCTTTAGTTCTAGATTCTGACACTTAGCAAATTTTGGCACTAAAAAAACTTCAGAGTAGAGGTCGGGGTCCAAATTTCTGGGTCTTTCTAGCGAGATAACTTTTTTGCATGGAATCTGAGCTCCAAATTAGATGGGTTCCTAACTAGAGCTTGGTTTTGAAGGACTAAGGGTCTCCTATCAGTTCCCACTATAGAGATAATGTCAGATGAATATTCCAAAGAAGAACCCCAAGATCAAGAAGAAGACTCTAGTTGCATGCAAAGAAACCCCTTATTCTTTCTCTCTCTTTTCTTGACGAGTTTGATCCTCCTTGCATGGACAAACTAATTGTACAATGGATTCAAAATCCATGCAACTTGTTTAGTATCAGTTAGCAATATTTTTCTTTCAGCAAAGTTTTAGTTTAATCTCATTTTCATTAATTTGGACTCTCTGATGCCCTAATTTTGGCATTCAGAGTTTGTAGATCAAAACTCTATATATTGTAATCAAAAGCAATGTATTAGGGTTGGATTCTTGATGCAATAAAGACCTACAATTGGTTCTTCATTTGTGGTGTGATATTTTCTACCATCTATGCAAAATTGATGAATGTGTGCATGCTTGTTCATTGTTTCAAAGAGCCAATTTTTTATTGTGTTTTGAATCTGCGTTTCTATTAATTAGACTTTTTTGTTATCTATCTACCTTGTTGTGATGAGTGAATGGAAGAGATCATCTATTAGGCTTAATGATAAATCTATCTTGTGTGTGCGTGCATCTTGGTGGCTTCATGATTTTATAGGTTTTGAAAATCTTGCATGAGTGAATATATTTTCTCTCCAAACAATTGCATCCATTGAGTATAGAATTGTGACATCGTTTGATTTATACTTCGTGGGTCTGTTCCAAATCTCTCCATCATTAAATTCGCAAGAGAAGATAAAAAATGGTTTATGTCCATTAGGCTATCATTTTCAGAAAGTCTATTTCAACTCTTGTTACCTTATTCATTTAAATTTTGTCATAATTCTAAAAGTAATCATCTTTAAAAAATACAAAATTGCATCCTTAGTTAAAACGCGTATCTTTGATAAAGTGAAAAACCAAAAAAGCACTAAAGTTGTTTTTTAGTTTGATGTCTTGAACGTACCAGCAAAGGCCTCCTCATGAACATTCACATTTATCTTCAATTGAGTAACCAAGAAGGTTGTACCACGACCCCAAAGAACCTTGGGAATAACTTTGTTATTTTTTCAAGAGAGGAAATTGAATCTCAAGATTCTAGTCATTAACTTGTGTAAAAACAATGCTCAACAGAAGTGGCACTAGAAGGAGGGCCTCAAAACTAAAGAGATGGATAACTTTGGATCCTTTTATCTAGAGCGGTTTGAGCGAGTACTTAGACCATCTCCAAAAAGAAGCGAGTTAATTTAACTCACCATCATAGAGCTCGCAATGAAAAAGGGAAAACAAGAGAGAAGTTCTCTTACCATCCTACCAAGTCACAAAATCTGCTTGGACAGAAATCACACATCAATGTCCCAAATGTTTCCATAAACCAAAATCAAAATCAAAACTTTCAAAATCAGAATTTGCAAAACCCTTTTCCTATGGCTTTCTTTGCCAATGCACAAATTTCATCATTAAATTTTGTTGGGCAGCTCCGTGAATTGCCCAAAAATCCAGAGAGGTTTCGCACACGCTTCATATATGGTGAATCAAGGATAGTAGAAGAGCACATCCATGCCTTTAAATAAATTTGCAACCGCAAGGAGATTTCCCACCAAGATTTTGTATGTCATCTTTTCCCATACACCTTGGGATAATTTTCATACAACTGGTACTTGAATTTACCATGGGGATCTATCTCTGCATGGAACAAGTTTGAAACCAAATTTCTCAATCAATTTAAGTTGTATGTGGATCCGGCTACAAAACAACACTAGTTCATAACTATGAGAAAAGATCCTAAGGATCCCATCACCATGTTTAACCATCATTTCCACAAAATGCATGAAAATTTGGAAACTCCTTACACCATACCAAAGGTAGTCATCATACAAGTTTACCTCAAAGCTCTAGATCCTTTCACCTCAATCTTTCTGAGGAGACTCCCACCTGTGGATAGAGACACAATGGAAAAGGTGTATAATGAGGCCATAACATTCACACAACAAATGGATCCATAAGAGGGGAACTTTGAAACCATTCCCATCATTAACAATGTTGCTACCCCACATCCATTTTTGATGAGAAGTCAAGCTTTGGCCACTCATCCACATTTGTTGAATCCAATTTTGGCACAACCATTTGCAGCCCTACCACCATCCATCACTTACCCCAATTATGAGGCTCATAAAACAACATTTGTAGAAGAAAGGGTTGTACCCCGACCTTAAATTGATACTCGCTTAGCCTCTGAATTGGATGTCATGAAGAAGACCTTGTCCCAACTCACAAATGAGCTCACCTGAATGAAGTTGAATCCTTCCCAAAACCAAGGTGGGTACCTATGAGCATTAGCTGGTCCAAATTATTACCCCCAGAATCATAATCAGAGTTTTAACACTTACAATGGTAACAATACACAAGATTAGCTATTTGAACAAAAAAGAATGAATACGCCATGGAACACCCGACCCAACAATGGAGTATACCAGTAGAAAATGCTAACACCTATGAAGCTGTGGAGGCCAATTTTGTCAGGGCTCCAAATTTATGCCAAAACAAAAACAGACATAGAAGAAACTCCCATAGTAAGTATCCCAAAGATCTAGATGAACCACCTGTTCAGTTCAACTCCACGATGTTCGATTCCTATGAATCTAGAAACAGAGAGAATTCGGGCCCTTGTTCGGGAGAAGAAGAGTTTGTGTTCCCTTTCCAAAAGGAAAATGAGCCTGAGTACTTGTAAGTTCATGCCTTTCAAAATGACCATCAAAATTACTACAATCTATGGAGTCAAAAGGAACCTATGACTGATATCATACCTCTGAGAAAACAACCAACTCCACCAGATCCTCGAGAAAGAAATAATACTACACCACATAGAGGTCTGAATGCTCCTGCCCCATCCTCAGCAATCATATTCACTAGTTATAGAAACTCGACATGGTCAAATGACAAATATAGTGCAGTTGAAGAGCTAAAGAAAACCAAGATAACATATCGATGTTTGAGATGCTCAAAGGTTTCCCTTCTCAGAGAAAAACCCTCTTGAAGTCCTTGGACCATTCAATTCAAGGGACAACGCCTAGTAATGCAAAGACTACCTCTAACATCAATGCTTCTGAAGCTTTCCCAACAATGTTCAAAGATAAGATATAGGTACCCCCATTCCTACTCAGTCTATGGATATTTGGGAAGAACCTACACAACTACCTGATTGATTCTAGAGCATCTTGTAATGTCATTCCTTTATCCATAGGCCAAAAACTGGGAATGATTCCGCAAACAAAAAACAAAGTGGTGATCCAACTTGACAAGACAGAAGTAAAGGTAAATTCTGTTCTTAAGGATGTATATATCCAATTGGTTTTTGATCCAAGGATGCAAGAGTACATCAATATACATGCGGTAGATATTCCTAAAACTTATGGAATGATACTAAGCAAAGAATGGACCAAATGCTTGAGAGGATGGCTATCCACAGATTTCACACAGCTATGGTTACTGTGGAAAGGATTGAACAACCAAATCAAAATTGATGTTGAACCTAATTTAAGAAAGATTATCACTAAATATAATGGTCCAAATGAATTCATGTTCACACAGACCAACCTAGGCACCTATCAGATGGATGATGTTTTTATGTTCCAAATCAAGGAAGTTGAAGAACAAAGCCATAGTTTAGTGCAAGGCCTGTTAGGGTTTTTTCTTGCTAAACCTTCAAAAGATACTTGAATACTTGATTAACTCTATGACTCCCAATATTTGAAAACTAAATGAACCAAGCAAGAGAAAACCCTAATTGATGAGGATTTATGATAATACTTGGGGAAACTTATTATCACCTCCTTCTTTTTAGGTTCCACAACACCCAGGAAGGTATTAACTATATAAAATGGCTTTCTCATAGTATTAGCAAATGTGGATACTGGTTTGCTGCTTGTTTACTGTATTATCTTGCAAATTAATCTTTATAAAATTGAAGACAACTTGATACAGAGTTTAACCATGAAAATTATTGAAATGATAAAAACAAATAGTAGTGTTTTAAGGATGTTCATCCTTCTTCTTTTTCAATTCTTAGAACTTAGGAAGGGTAACCTATTTTAATCATCTCTCAAAGGGATTAATAAAATGAATTGTATACCTTTATATAATTACTTGACACATTGAGTATTTTGATTTCTGTATGAATGATTTAAGTATTTTGAATACTTGGATGATGATAAACTACATGACAAATTCTAGATCAATGCCTATCCTTGGGCTACAGAGTCAAAGATGCAAATCCACAGAAAAGTAAATAAAGATACTTTAGATTTCTTTACAACCTATATGCAACCCCAATAGCATGCCTTAAAAATTAGTGTGTCAATACCACACCACTGTATCAAATCTTCAAATGTTGTAATGCTCCCTGAAATTACTTACAAAACTTAGTTCTTCCCTTGAAAGAAACTTGCAAGCAATTAGATAGATACCTTGTAACTAATATGCTTAAAAATGCCTTACAGATTTAAACATAAAAGAGAATACAAAACAAGTAAAGAGACAACAACAATATGGAATAAGATTTTCACTGTATTTTATTTATAAATTCCTGCTTCAATACATATAGAGACTAAAATCTCAAAAAATCAGACAAAATTCTGTAGTCTGGCTTGTAATTATATTTCATCTCCCTCTTTTTTACAAAATTGATCCATATATATATCTAAAACCATCTTGGAATCCTTAAGGAAAGGATGCAACAAGCTTTGGATGGTTTTAGATACCTAACCCTAAATTCAGATAAGAGAAAAGACAAAAGAAACCAAGTGGTGGAAAGACAAAATAGAAACTGAAATCTGATTTACTCCTTTGTCTTCATATGATCTTTGACATCTTTGGTTATGTATGTTGAGGATAGTATTTGACTTTGGTGATGAATAACCTATTTGTCTTTCAATAAATCAGTAAAAGGTGTTCTGATATTCCTTTATTCTTCATCAATAATATGTAAATCTACTATCACTGGCTTCTTTTTCTTAGGCTTTGTCAGAATGTCGTAGTCAGTCATATCCTCCTCTTTTGGCCATTCAAAATTTTGAATATTCTCCAACTAATTCTTTTGCCTCTCCCATCTAGTATCTGTTATATTCTTAACATCAGATATGAATTTATTGCAATCTAATTCTACTTTAAATGCCTCATCCAAAAGTGCATTGAACCTTTCCATATCCAATTCTCCTTGGTCAGAGACATAAATGTCTTTATTGGGAAGTACACTATCAAACTCTGATAACCATAACCCTAATGGTTTGATTTGATCATCCTTAACCCTAATTAGAGGTACAAACCTACTATAATCTAACCCAAACATCTTTAATTTGGCATCAATTTGATTGGATTTACCTTTGAAAAAGGATAAGGTAGCCCCAATTTTCTCTATCTTGGTACCTACCAAAGTTACTATCTCAGGTAAATCTAATCTTATTGGATAAACTAATGCTAATCTCTCAAAAAGTGATGTCTTCCCAGACCAAGTTGCATAGTAGGGGTTCAAAATTGTCAAAAAACTTGCCACTTCTATCTATAGACCTGGCAATCTACCATATGCTCCATATACTACATCTATCTTCTCCTTAATAATATTAATTCTATGTCACAAAATTGATACCAATGCTCCCAAAATTACACTATTATGCTCAATGATCCCCTGTTCTGCTTCGACCAATGCATCCCCTCTATCTTCCATATGGATTTCAGCATCTACAACCTCCTTGGGCTTCACAGGGGTAGGCTCTGTTAGTTCCATTAGCTATTTGGTAACCTCATCTATAACATTATCCTTTTCCTTGACTTTTAATAGGGCTAATTCCCTATCTTTGATCATATCACTAGTGTCACTAGTGAGCTTTTGCAATTTGTCTGATAGCTAAGTTGTTTTTGCCTCATTCATTTGAGCAAAATGAGTCATTACTTGGGCTATATCCAAGTCTCCTATATTTTCAAGTGTCCAAATAATCTTTTTTCCCTCCATCTTTTCCTGAATATTAAGAATAGATGGCTTTTGATCCTTAGAAGCTAGGCTCCACATTGCAAGTGCTTGGGATTTGGGGTTATAACCAAACCCTCTCATCATATTTCCAACCTGGGTCTCTGATGACAATTTGATGTCAGGTTGTCTTCTAATTTGATCTATGATAAAGGCCAAGGATAAGTCCCAACCTTCAACAAACAACATACCACTGGATTTAACCAGTTCTCTAGCCTGCTCTGGTGTTATTTCTTCAGATTCAGGATCATATTCTTGCAATGTTTGTAAGGCTTCCTCAGTTACTGGATCACCTCCTGCCAGTTGCAACTACTTCCCAACTTGCTGCTGCTTATTCCAAATAAGGAAATATTTGAATTCCCTAGTTTTTATGAAATTTTCATCTTTGAGGAACTCCTCCTGATGCAACAGTCTTTCATCAATACATGAACTGAGGGGTAATTCTTCCTCTTCCTCAACATCTTTCTGTAATTTCTTTCCAGCCCTAATTTTCTTTCTTAGCTGATGATCATAGGGTCTATTCCAAGTTATTAGGGCTCCAATTTTATCAATTCTTCTTTTCTTAGAAGGCTCCCCTACTTCCACCTTTTATTTTTTAAGAAGGGGCTAATCTGATATTTCATTTTTTAGGACCTCTATTAGGTCAACAATATTTTCCCCTTCATCTGGCTGACCATATGCAATTGCCTAATATTCTGGATTGGTAGAAGGTGAAGGGTAACCTTGGTCACTGTCATCATCATATTCAGATTCTGAATGATCTTTGTGGCCTTTTTCTGGCACTACTAGTGCATCTTCCAACTGATTACATAAGAGTGTGTGATTATCCATCATTGCATCTAGCCTCTTGATATAAGGAAAATTAGGGTAAAACCCTCCAAAAATCATTCCTTTTCTCCTTACCTGTCTCTCCAAATCCATGAGTTTATTAAATTTATTTTCTCTTTTACTTACCTCTTCATCCTCTAAGATATTTCTGATCAGATCTTCCTCGATACATTCTTCATGAATTTTTGTGTAAGGGATGGTGGGTGTAAGCAACTTCCTCGCACTCAGAATGAACCCCTCTGTGTCAACATGTCTATGGAGGGCTACATTTATTCTATATTGATTCAACCATGCATTTACCTGATATAGGGCCCCTTTTCCAATCAGAAAATTGTAAATCTCGAACTACCTAGGGGTGAAAGTTCCCTTTCTGTGTGGAGAAAGGTTCTCTTTATCTTCTAAAATGAGCTGCCAAATGAAATCCATGGCAGCTATCATAGGTGGCACATGAAATGAAAAAATATGTGGAGGGTAAGGGCAACCATAAACCCTTATGAGGGTAAATTCCTGCTCATAGTAGAAATATCCCCAACTATGATCTCCTAACCATTTGTCCAAATAATGATAGGGCCTCAACAATTGAATTACCCTAATAGGAAATCTAGGCTTATCAACTCCTAAGCACTTAAGCAATGGATATATTATCCAATTCTCAAAATCACAAAACTCCTATTCTCTAGATGTGTAATTCCACACTGTGATCCAAAATTGAATAGGGGTGGGCTGATTATGGTGAAATCTCTGTGGCTGTTGTGATTGGCAATCCAAAACTGGATAATTGTAATAAAGACTCATATGCATAAGTATTGAATAATGCATGAATTTTGGATGATCCTTCTTAGCTTGTATGTCAATAAACCCCTGGTGCATTTGATCAATAATATATTGAATATAATCATAATTTGAAGTGGTGTGAACACTTTGCATATCTAACACCATCATCAAAATGTCAGAAGTAATTCTTTCTACTCCAACATCTCTCCCAAGCACTCTACATAGTGCATATGTGATGTAATTCATGTAAAAGTTTAGCTCCTTAAAGAAGTATGGGGTTGTTCCTACAATAGGGGTTACATAGGACTTCATTTTCTTAGGGACATGATGGTCCTTAATCAATTTAGCAGCAATACTAGACTCCCTGGTATATCTGTTTTCCAAACTCTTCAAATTTATCTCAATAGCCATTGGGTAATACACTTTAAAGGATTTCATAAAGGAATTCCTATCCATGGTGAGTAGAGGCTTTCCATCATCCCTCTTAATGTTTTTTATCAAAGGGTCATATCTACTGGCCAATTCTAATATGAAATCTACATCAACAAAGACATTAGGATCTAATAATCTGGCCAAACCACAACTCTAAGGATTTGAGATAGGCATGGGTCTATCACTATTTTTATAAAAGTAATTGAAAAGTGAATATCCTGACAACCCTGGTGTTTTAGCATCTCTAACAAATGACATATCATCAATCAAAACATCTGCACTAACCTTTCAATTCTGACTAGAACCAGGAAGTAGAGCGAGGAATTCATTTGAGAATTTTCTCTTTCCTTTTGAATCATCCTCAACATATTTGTTTCTGCCATAGGTAGACACCATACTCTGGGCCTCACTCAAACCCTATTTCTATTCTGATCACAATCCTAGATACTGATATTGAAACAAATACTCTCAAACCCTCACCGCAACTATAAATAATGCATAATTCAATAATTCTAAACTCTAGAACACTATCAACTGCAATCTTTACTAAATTTCAAATCAAATAATCACCTTCAGAATAGCTTACTACTAGAAATCTCAATTTCTCAAAAGCACACTAAAACTCTGTAAACACTTCGCTCTACGAAACAAAAGCTTGGTAAAATAAAATGATAATGGAAAAGTATACTTATAATTTCCAATTGAATGCGGATTGTCACTTCTGGATGATAATTCCATCACTTTGTTATGAGCTTCATATACTGTGACATCAATTTTTGGCATTAGCCGTGTCATTTATATTGTCAAATAATCAATTCTTGATGAGTGATTTCACATAAAAAACATTATAAAATTCAAAATGTAATTGAAATCACATCTGTTTGGCTGCATTAACTCAAATTACGGCTATGTTTCCATCTGTCAAAATCCTTAAAATCTGATTGGTTAATAACTATTCATGATGGCATCTCTGAAAAGTCTATTTTAACTCTGATTTATTTCTAGCGACTCAGCAACTGAACAATCTATTTGTCGCTTAATGTTTTTACTAACTGCAATTCCTTCAGGAGACTCAGCGAATATCATCAGATTAACTCTTTGATCTAGGGTTGTCGTGAGATCTCAGAATATATTGACTTAACCTTTCATTTTATGGAGACCTCGCGACAAAGCACTTTTCTTAACTTGTATTTTACCTTGGGTTATATCTGGAGACGCAGCGATTGTTATTTTTCTATGTCGCTGGATAAATTCAATTAACCTCTGTTTGATCATGCGACTCCATGACAACATTGTTTGTCTTAACTGATGAAGTTAACTTATAATCATAGGTTTATTAAGAGACAACGCAACTGAGGAAAACTCAAAGTTGCCAAATGAAATAACTAACCCCGCTTCTATCAAGAGACAAAGTGACAGTCATTGGATCTTTTCTGAGATGAATGGTTTGCATCAAGTCTCATATCCATTTTGGCATATTCTATTTCATTAAGAGACAATGCTACCAAAGCTTTCCGCTAAGTCTCAAGACCATAAAGAATATTTTCTTTTTCTAATGAGACTCAGTGACAAGGTAATAAGCACATGCAAATAAGTTCTATTTTAAAATATGAAAAAGGTATCACAAAAATAGAACCTGGACTGAACATTTAGGGTTTTTGACATTTCAAACTAGTTTTTGGTAAAAAACACAAATCGCAGAGAGATGTAAATAATTTCAACTAAAGATCTTTAGCTTCTGGGTACAGGAAAATCATAGACCTTAAGAATTTTTTAGGGTAAACCTTCAAAACAATGAACAAAACCAACAATGGCTCTATCTGAGGATGGCTAAACACAGTTTATGAAAAAGAACCTCAGAATCTCTGGTTGCAGACCTTTGCAAAATATGCTAGCAACGCTGACTAAACTACTACTAAAAAGAACACAAAAAAGAAGGGAAAACACACCTATATACAATATAATACAAACTTTTGTGTATTAACTTTTATTATTTCAATTGAAGAAAGGTTTTATAAATTTCCCATGCACTAGAAACTCATATTCTTCATCATCCACATTCTTTAAAATATAGGAATCTTTCCCAAAGGTTCTAGAAATAATAAAAGGCCCCAGCCATAAAGATTCAAACTGTTTATGCTTACCCTTGTCTTCTGATCTTACATTCCATAGGAGCACTAAGTCACCAGGTACAAATTTTCTACAACTTGCTCTTTTATCAAATAGATACTTCATTTTCTATTGCAACTTTATGTTTCCTTTTTGTCCCTCTCTTCTGATCTCATTGAGCTCAATCAAATGTAATATTTTGTCTTTCATTGGATCTGAAACTTCCAATTCTCCCTCTTGTATGAACTTGTATATAGGTAATAGATTATTTACAGGCATCCTAGCCTGGAAAGCATATACTAGCTCAAAGGGTGATCTAGCAGTAGCCTTCTTAACTGTTATTCTATCAGCCCACAAAGCTAATCTCAACTTTGTATGCTAGGCTCTCTTGTTCTTCTCTAAAGTTGTCTTTAGAATTTTCAGAATACTTTTATTACTGGATTCTGCCTGGCCATTTTCCTGAGGATGATATGGGGATAAATAATATATTATAATCCCATATTCATTGCAAAAGTCTTTGATCTCATTAGATCTGAAATACATGGCATTATCCATGACCAATTTTTCTGGGACACCAAATCTAGTTAAAATGTTTTCCAATAAAAACTCTGTAACTATCTTACATGTTTTTTTAGTGGGAATAGCCTCTATCCATTTAGTAAAATAATCAGTAGCCACTAATATCTAACTGTGTTCTCCACTAGAATTTTCTGAGAATTATCCAATAAATTCAATACCCCACATGGAAAAAGGTGCCTCAGCACTCACAGGATTTAATAGTAGAGCACCTGAGAACTTTAACTTGTTTGAAAACCTTTGGCAAGGATCACAACTCTGAAAAAATGCATAGGTCTTTAAAAACACTGGGCCAATAATATACTGCTCTTAAAATCTTGTGAGAAGTAATTTTTGTAGAAAAATGCCCGCCACATATCCCAGCATGCATTTCATTTAATATTTTTTCAGCTTGACTTTTATCCAAACATAACAGTAGCACACCATTTTTATCCTTCCAATATAGGTCTCCTTGAATCAAGGTGTACTTCTGAGCTTGCAACTTGGTGCAGGAAGACCTCGACTCATGCAATTTATGACAAGTTTCATAGTATTGTAATATCTTAGGCATTTAGTTTTTGTAGGACCATGTCTAAGAAATGTGTCAATTAATTAAAATTGCATTATAATGTATGTCAGAATGGATCCTATGGAATTTGTACCCATTTTTTATTGTCTTTATTTGAAAATAGTATGTATTTGTGGAAATGGTTATGAGGAGACATTAAAATTCATAACTCCATAGAATCTCTTTGAGAGACAAGCATGTAACCGAATAGGCATGGAAAGTGGATAGTTCTAACTGTCCAAGATGGTCTTTAATAGAAATCTTTGTGTAATCAAAAGGGGGGAGAAAAGCAGAGAGAGTCGATAGTTGATATGGAGATTAGTTTGGGAATAGAGTAAGAAAGGAGAGAAAACCCCAAATGGCTCTCTGGAGGTAGCCAGAGAGCCATTCATTTTTTATTTGTAGACAATATACTTTAATGGAGTTTATAATATGTTTTTTAAATTCTCCCTCTCTATCGATAATGTTATTTCATTATGCATTGGTTTTCGATTTAGCTGAAGTTGACTGGTTATTAGATGTTTTAAGTTTTGGTTTGATTCCTTGTTGAAAGAATGCACTTGGGGAATGCATTGAGTTTCATAGTCTGGTTGATGTAGCGGGTCGTAAGTTTAATGAGTGATAATAAAGAATCCATTCTGTTTATCCTCAGTCCAATTTGGGACGTTGTTGATAACAGTTCCTTTGTGTTTGGTTCAATAACATTTCCACCTTGGGATGATGGAGGCTATGAATAGTGTCGAGGGTGTATTGTAGAGTTGATTCTTGGATGGTTTTGAGTTTATAACAGTTTTCAAGATTGTTATAAGAATCTTGTACTAGCGACATGCAAAGATATCGGCATTATTAAGTTGTTAAGCCACATAGAAGAAGTCAGGGAATATGTTTTGACATTCACTATTGGGAGTGACCTAAGAGGGTGGCATATTGCAGAGTTCTTTACATTTAGAACTATTCTATGCTCAACCTTTGTTAAAGGAAAAGGTGGAAGCCTATAATCATGTTCTCATGTTCATTTTGGAACAAGTCGACCAGCGAAGGCCATAATATGTTGGCACGACATTTGTATAGAAAAAAGGTGGGGGCATTCTCAATGTATTTTTGGCCATGTGTCGAAGGAAACTGAGAATCGTGGCTCAACATTCATTTTGAAGGAGCTGAGATTTATGTGGGAAGAGACCAAGCTTGGCTGTGGGAGAGCAATGTGTATCGATCTTTGCCTTTAATGGAAGAAAGGTGGCAGAATTAGTTTATTCCCATGTAGAACTCTAGGGAGAATGATTGTAGTGAAGTTTTTGGTGATTAAGAAAGAGACATCTTTGTATACAGTAGAAAGTCAACTCATTTTTCATATGAATGGTTTCTAATGGATTTCAAGATAAGCATAGGAAGATTCTCTCTTGTTGGTCGGTGACCCAAGAGAGAATCAGTGACCAATTTGAAAAGGTGGTGAACATATTTTGCATACGAATATGATGATGGCGTGGCAATCTTCGATGAAGAATGTGAACTGAATATTTCTATGGAGATAAAGAATGTGTGATGCCCCATCATACATCACAAATTTAAACTCCTTTTTTGATTTTCTGTCATATTATCAGGACACTTGGCATTTTAAAAAAACACAACATCAGTATAAAATGGTTGTCTTTCTATACTTGTGACTATATGATTTTGTGTCTCTACATCATTAATCTGAACTAAATCCAAGTTATCCTCTGTCATAAGTTTAGCCAAACCCTAACCCCTTACTAACTTTGTAATGTGGATTTCAAGATTGAATTCTTGTATTTTGTTTATCTACTTACACCTCTTACTAGTGACTTTTGACTGAGTAAGAATATCTTTGATTGTTGAATGTGGGACATATACCTGTACTTTAGCACAAACCAAATATGGTCTAAATGATTTTACAGCTTTTACTAAAGCATATGCCTATTTCTCCATCATCTCATAATTTAACTCCACAACTTGAAGAGATCTACTATAAAAGGAAATTGGATGCTCAAACCCCTATTCATCCTTTTGTAGTAACACAGTAGCAATTGTATGGTAAGATGCAAATGAAAACAGAGAAAAGGGCTTACTATAATTAGGTGATTTCAAAAAAGGAGCCTCTTGCACTTCCTTTTTTATTTTCTCAAATGCCTTTTGAGCTTCTTCATCCCAATTAAACTTTGCATGCTTTTTTAGCAACTTTACAATAGGTTTAACAATTTTTGCGAAGTTTTCTATGAATCTTCTGACAAAATTTATCTTTCCTAAGAAAGATTGAACACCCTTTAAATTTTTTGGAGCAATCACCCTTTGGATTGATTCTATTCTTTCAAGGTCTATTCTTACCCCATCCTTAGACACTATGTGTCCCAACAACTTTCCTTCCTGTACTGTAAAATGACATTTCTTAGGATTCAATGAAACACCATATTCTAAAGCTTTATTAAAAAATTTATTCAGATGTTCACAATGATCTTTATCTTTTTTAGAATATGTAGTTAGATCATCTTGATATATGACCATGAATAAGTCAATAAACTCTTTAAAAGCAACATCCATAGCCCTCTGAAAAGTTTCTCCTGCATTTAACAGTCTAAAAGGCATTCTGATATAAACATAGGTTCCCCAATGAGTGGTAAATGCAGTCTTATATTGTTCTAATTCTTTAACTAAAACCTGGTTGTATCCTGAGAAACCATCCATCATTGACAAAAACTCACAACCAGTCACTTTGTGTAACATTGCCTCCATAGTAGGTAAGGAATAATTATCTTTTAGTGAAGCAATGTTTAAATTTCTGAAATCCACACATAGCCTGATATCACCATTCTTTTTTCTCACTGGCACCAGGTTTGAAACCCATGTTGAGTGTCTGATAGGCTGAATAATCCTAGCATCTTTTAACTTTATCAACTCTTGCTGCATCTTAGGAGCCAGTAAAGGATTGATAGGCCTCTATTTGTGCCTAAATGGTTTTACCGCTAATTTCAGTGGGATCTCATGTTGGAAAAGGTCTTCTCTATAAGATTTTAAGTCCTCATATGACCATACAAAAGCATGCTTATACTTTCTCAGTAATTTAATTAAATTTTTTCTTATATGAGAATCTAAACCTCTTCCAATGTAAACAACTTGAGGACTAGTTTTTGATCCTAAGTTTATTTCCTCCAAGTCCTCAACCTTGGCATTGCTTATTTTTGTTGAATCATCATGTCGACTACTAAAAAATGCCTCAAGTTCATCCAGACCCCTAGGAATTTGATTAGAACCTAATTGAACAACCTCACTTCCTAGTACATAGTTTTTACCATCATTATTTTCAAGAAAGGTACTGCAATCTATGCCCTGGTTCTCATAATGGTCTAGACATTGAATGAACCTCAAAATATCTTGGTCATCCTAAAAAACCTGCCAGTTGTATATGTTATCTAGAACAACTGGTCTTGTCTTGACTTCCAATATTGACACCCCATGTAAGGTCTGATCATCAGTTTTCATAGCAACATTTGCTAAGAAATCAACCATTATAATCTTGGACCTTTCTATCCAACTTATGTCAAAGGCATCAAACAATTCTATTTGATCCAAAATACCATATTTATACATTTTTAATCTATCATTCTTTACTATATATTTGCATCTGATTTGGGCTACCACTAATTCAGAATCACCATAAACCTTTAAACATTCAATTCCATGTTTGATGGCAATTTCAAGCCCTAAAGACAAAGCCTCGTACTCTGCAGTATTATTTGTACATTGGAAGGCCAATAAAAAGGAATATTTAAAAGTTGTACCTAATGGAGATACCAATAACACACCAGCTCCTGATCCTTCTTTTGAGCAAGCTCCATCAAAATACATTTTCCACAATCCATCACTTTGTACATTCAACTCTTTGACCAGAGGATCAATATCTTCACTCTGATGATACTAGTCATTTCTCCACACTCTGAAATTCTCCATATCCACATCAATGCAAAAATTAATGTTAGTGTCTTCAAACCATTCTATCATGTGAGGATTTATACCCTCCCTTGACAGCTTAACATTATTTCCAGCAATGTTGAAAGTAGCATATGATAAATCACTTTGTATACTACCTCTTATTTGAGCACTCCACTTTCTTGATAGCAGCATCCCATAGTGTGGTGGTATATCAACCATAAGAATGTTCATAGTTAACACCACATCATGACATATTGCTAAATTATAAGGCATGGCTTCAATGGTACCAATCACAAGGACTTCTCTAGAATCCATTGCTTGACATCTCCCATGAGGAGTGTCGACTTGTAGTCCCATAGAACTCATAATTTCCACTAGCATAATAGTGTTTGATGCTCCTGAATCAATCATACAATTTTTTAGCATCCTTCCATTAATTACCAATGAAAGAAAAAATGGGTCAACAACTTTAGGGGAAGAAGTTGTGTTTAAGAAAATTTGAGGAATTTCAAAAGATAATACTTCAACCTCCTTCCCTTTACTAATTGGTTTCTTATCAACATTTCATGTATTTTGAACCTTCACTGTAGGCACATTGTTTAATAATGGCAGAACCTTTTCTTTATGTTCTTTGATTCTCATCATTTCTAAAAATGGCACTTTCATAGTCATTTGAGATAAACAATGACCCATATCTACTGGAGTATATTTTACATCTGGGGATTTTGATTTTTCAAAAATATTCTCCTCAAACTGTACATTCAGAGTTGGTTCTCTAAATTTTGTATTTAATATCCTAAGAGTAGATGTACTTGTTTCTTTCTCTTTTGATTTTCTCTCTTGTAAAACATTTGGTTCTAAGACTTTTGTCATAATTTTGACCTTAGGTTTGTTTGCATTTTCCCCAGGTCATTCCTTCTTCTATACATATTTGGTGTCTATTTTGTTTTCTTTTATAAACACACCAAATGGCTAACTACCAGTACCCACTACTCTGTTTCTTAAATGGTAATTACTTCTATCCTTGTTCACTAAATCTATAGTAATCTTTTCTTTCTCCTCATCTGAAGCTTTCTTGATAAATGGAAGGTCCTGATTGTTTTGAGCGTGACATCTTATATGGTCATCAATTTCTTCTGCTTCACTATCTGATAAGACTTGTTGATGATGGTTTTCTACATTTCTTTGTGAACAATATGAATCATGATTTTCAATTTCACTGTCTAAATCTATATCATGACATGAGTAGGCATTTGTCATGTTATGATCACATTATTCACCTTCATCATTTTCTTGTTCTTCATTTACTTTCAAATCCAAGGAAACAATACAATAATCAGGGTTGTGTTGGGCTTCACAAGCCTCACACTAGAAATCATCATTGCATAAATGGACAACATTCTTATGCAGAGGGTTCGGAGTTCTGATATCAGTTTTCTCTTTTCCAGGTAAAACAATAGGTTTCCCACCCTTAAACTGAGTTCCATAGGGATGATTTTGCATTCTATTATGTGGATTGTAACTATAGTTATAGGAAGGCTTGTTGTTTTGAGGAGCCCTATATTCCTTATAATTTGATTCTTTCAGGTTACTCCTACTAAACCTTGAATCATCTCTCCTATTTAATTTACCAAACACCCTTCTGTTCATTTCAATATTTACTGCTATCTTATAAGCATCAATAAGAGTTCTAGGGTTTTTATCCCTAAGAGCATATCCCATTTTAGAATCAAAGGCATTCAAATAAGTTGCTAAACATACCTCTTCATACAGCCTTATTTTTTGAAACAATTTGTGCATTTCTCTTTGAAATATGGTATTAAACTTAGTGACCTCTTCATTGTAATTCTTTTTAATGTTATTGAACTCATTCAGCAAGAATCATTTGTTTGTCTTTCCACCATACTGATCTTTAAACAATTCAATTAACTCATCCATGGAAACTACAGAACCATAAGAAAGGATTCTAAACTATTCTCTAGCATCCTCTACTAGAGATTGAACAAAAAGCTTCATTAACACATCTTCATGAGTGATATTTAAATCATCAACAAAATCAATGAATTTTCTTCAGTGTGTTTCACAAGAAATAACATTATTACTTGCGAACTTTTATAGTTTTTCTCCTATATCACCCGCATCTTTTGGAAATGTATTGGGGTATCCAGGGATACTGATAAAGTTAAACTATTTATACCTCTCAGTATGCAATGGTTTTCTTTGAAAGTCATCATTATCTTTAAAATTAGTGGCTTTTGCTTTAGAAGCTGTTGTATTCTCTGTTCCAGCATAAGAATATCTAGATGACTTCAAAAAATCTATTTTCTTCTTCATTTCAATTGTTGCAGCCTCCATTTGTGCCTTTTCTAACATTTTCTCCATGGTCTCCTTTTCAATTCTCAATTTCTCAAGATCAATATCCAACTTGGACATTTTCTCTATTAGGACCTTGTGAACTTTAGGTTCTACATTTCTACTTTCAGTCATCTTTTGTTTACATCTGTCCTTGTCTTTCTGTGAACTAGAAGCTCTATGAGTAAGTGGTATTTCTTGGTCCTTTTGAGACCTCTCTGTATTCCTTGTAGTTTGATATCTTAAAGTTCTTCTTTTAATTTTTTCAACATCTTTCTTTTCATGTTTTCTCTTTTTTCTAAGCTCTTTTTCCCTTTTCATCTGTTGAATAAGAGCAAGATGTTTCATGATGAGTGCCTCTTCTTCAGCAAGCTCATCAGAGGGAGCTTCCTCAAATTTTGAATTGACTGTATCTATTCCTTCCCTCTCACTAGAAGTGGAAGTAGCTATAGATGTTTCTAATACTTTCTCTATAGCTTCTTCATATTCTGAAGTATTTCCATCATGAATGGACTGATTTCTACCTACCTCTCTCCTAGTATTATTTTATTTTCCTCATGGAGGAGTTTCATCTATGTTGACTTGGTTTCTTTTCTTTCTCCAAGACATTTCCATTCTTGAAGTTGAAGCAAATCCACCATCTAATGCAGTTTCAGGATTCCTTTTAGCTTTTGACCTACTATTCATTTTAAAAAATATTTACTAACTTTTACTGGTCACAGAGATTTAGCTTTAGAGTCGCCACCCAACAATTTTTGGGATAGATGAATACTTGTCAAAATGACTTTAGCAACTATAATTGTTATTGTATTGTCCTTTTAAACCCTTAGCGATTCTGAAAAATACTAACAAGACTTTATAATCTTTTTCCCCAGTAGAGCGGCCAATTTGTTAGGCGACTCAGATGGGCTAACTCAACTGAAACTGGTCTGGAAATTTTGATAAATACTGCATGAGAGAATCTAGGATTCAAAAATATTTCTTATAATCCCCAGGAGAATCACCAATCTGCTAGGGTTTTTCTTGCTGAACCTTCAAAAGGTACTTGAATACTTGATTAACTCTATGACTCCCAATATTTGAAAACTAAATGATCCAAGCAAGAGAAAACACTAATTGATGAGGATTTATGATAATACTTGGGGAAACTTATTATCACCTCCTTCTTTTTAGGTTCCACAACACCCAGGCAAGTATTACCTATATAAAATGGTTGTCTCATAGTATTAGTAAATGTGGATACTGGTTTGCTACTTGTTTACTGTATTATCTTGCAAATTACTCTGTATAAAATTGAAGACAACTTGATATAGAGTTTAACCATGAAAATTATTGAAATGATAACAAAAAATAGTAGTGTTTTAAGGATGTTCATCCTTCTTCTTTTTCAGTTCTTAGAACTTAGGAAGGGTAACCTATTTTAATCCTCTCTCAAATGGATAAAGAAAATGAATTGTATACCTTTATAAAATTACTTGACACCTTGAGTATTATGATTTCTGTATGAATGATTTAAGTATTTTGAATATTTGGATGATGATAAACTACTTGACAAATTCTAGATCAGTGCCTATCCTTGGACTACAGAGTAAAAGATGCAAATCCATAGAAAAGTAAATAAAGATACTTTAGATTTCTTTACAACCTATATGAAACCCCAATAACATGCCTTACAAATTACTGTGTCACTACCACACCACTGTATCAAATCTTCAAATATTGTTATGCTCCCTGAAATTACTTACAAAACTTAGTTCTTCCCTTGAAAGAAACTTGCAAGCAATTAGATAGATACCTCGTAACTAATACATGCTTAAAAATTCCTTACAGATTTAAACATAAAAGATCATACACAACAAGTAAAGAGACAACATCAATATGGAATAAGATTTGCACTGTATTTTATTTATAAATTCCTGCTTCAATACATACAGAGACTAAAAGCTCAAAAACTCAGACAAAATTCTATAGTCTGGCTTGTAATTATATTTCATCTCCCTCTTTTTTACAAAATTGATCCATATATATATCTAAAACCATCTTGGAATCCTTAAGTTAAGGATGCAACAAGCTTCGGATGGTTTTAGATACCTAACCCTAAATTTAGATAAGACAAAAGACAAGAGAAACCAAGCAGTGGAACGACAAAATAGAAAATGAAATCTAATTTACTCCTTTGTCTTCATATGATCTTTGAAATCTTTGGTTGTGTATGTTGAGGATAGTATTTGACTTTGGTGATGACTAACATGTTTTTCTTTCAAGAAATCAGTAAAAGGTGTTCTGACATTCCTTTATTCTTCATCAATAATATATAAATCTACTGTCACTGGATTCTTTTTCGTAGGCTTTGTTAGAATGTCCCATACAGTCATATCCTCCTCTTTTGGCCATTCAAAATTCTAAATATTCTCCAACTGAGTATTTTTCCTCTCCCATCTAGTATTTGTTATATTCTTAACATTAGATATGAATTTAGTACAATCTAATTCTGCTTTAAATGCCTCATCCAAAAGTGCATTGAACCTTTCCATATCCAATTCTCCTTGGTCAGAGACATAATTTTCTTTATTGGGAAGTACATTATCAAACTCTGATATCCATAACCCTAATGGTTTTATTTGATCATCCTTGAACCTAATTGGAGGTACAAACCTACTATAATCTAACCCAAACATCTTTAATTTGGCCTCAATTTGATTGGCTTTACCTTTGAAAAATGATAAGGTAGCCCCAATTTTCTCTATCTTGGAACCTACTAAAGTTACTATCTCAGGAAAATCTGATCTTAGTGGATAAATTGATGCTAATCTCTCAAAAAGTGATGTTTTCCCAGACCAAGTTGCATAGTAGGGGTTCAAAATTGTCAAAAAACTTGCCACTTTTGTCTACAGACCTGGAAATCTACCATATGCTCCATATAATACATCTATCTTCTCCTTAATAATATTAATTCTATGTCGCAAAACTGATACCGATTCTCCCAAAATTACACTATTATGCTCAATGATCCCCTGTTCTGCTTCAACCAATGCATCCATTGTATCTTCCATCTAGATTTCAGCATCTACAACCTCCTTGGGCTTCATAGGGGTAGGCTCTGTTAGTTCCATTAGCTGTTTGGTAAGCTCATCTATAAGCTTATCCTTTTCCTTGATTTTTAATAGGGCTAATTTCCTATCTTTGATAATATCACTATTGTCACTTGTGAGATTTTGCAATTTTTTTGATAGCTAAGTTGTTTTTGCCTCATTCATCTAAGAAAAATAAGTCATTACTTGGGCTATCTCCAAGTCTCCTATGTTGTCAAGTGTCCAAATAATCTTGTTTCCCTTCATCTTTCCCTAAATATTAAGAATAGATGGCTTTTGATCCTTAGGAGATAGGCTCCACATTGCAAGTGCTTGGGATTTGGGGTTATAACCAAACCCTCTCATCATATTTCCAACTTGGGTCTCTGATGATAATTTGATGTCATGCTGTCTTCTAATTTGATCTCTGATAAAGGCTGAGGATAAGTCCCAACCTTCAAAAAACAACATACCTCTGGCTTTAACCAGTTCTCTAGCCTGCTTTGGTGTTATTTCTTCAAATTTAGGATCATATTCCTGCAATGTTTGTAAGGCTTCCTCAGTTACTGGATCACCTCCTGCCAGTTGTGACTACTTCCCAACTTGCTGCTTCTTATTCCAAATAAGGAAATATTTGAATTCCCTAGTTTTTATGAAATTGTCATCTTTGAGGAACTCCTCCTGATGCAACAGTCTTTTATCAATACATGATCTGAGGGGTAATTCTTCCTCTTCCTCAACATCTTTCTATAATTTCTTTCTAGCCCTAATTTTCTTTCTCAGATGATTATCATAGGGTCTATTCCCAGTTATTAGCACTCTAATTTTATCAATTCTTCTTTTCTTAGAAGGCTCCCCTACTTCCACCTTTTGTTTTTTAAGAAGGGGCTCATCTGATATTTCCTTTTCCAGGACCTCTGTTAGGTCAACAATATTTTCCCCTTCATCTGGCTAACCATATGCAATTGCCTGATATTCTGGATTGGTAGAAGGTGAAGGGTAACCTTGGTCACTGTCATCATCATATTCAGATTCTGAATGATCTTTGTGGCCTTTTTCTGGCACTACTAGTGCATCTTCCAATTGATTACATAAGAGTGTGATTATCCATCATTGCATATAGCCTCTTGATACAAGGAAAATTAGTGTAGAACCCTCCAAAACTCATTCCTTTTCTCCTTACCTGTCTCTCCAAATCCATGAGTTCATTAAATTTATTTTCTCTTTTACTTACCTCTTCATCCTCTAAGATATTTCTGATCAGATCTTCCTCCATACATTCTTCACGTATTTTTGTGTAAGGGATGGTGGGTGTAAGAAAATTCCTCACACTCAGAATGAACCCCTCTATGTCAACATGTCTATGCAGGGCTAAATTCATTCTGTAATGATTCAACCATGCATTCACCTAATCTAGGGCCCCTTTTCCAATAAGAAAATTGTAAATCTTTAACTGCCTAGGGGTGAAAGTTCCTTTTCTATGTGGAGCCAGGTGCTCTTTAACTATTAAAATGAGTTGCCAAATGAACTCCATGGCAGCTATGCCAGGTGGCACATGAAATGGAAAAATATGTGGAGGGTAAGGGAAACCATAAACCCTTATGAGGGTAAACTCCTACTTATAGTAGAAATCTCCCCAATTATGATCTCCTAACCATTTGTCCAAATACTGACACGACCTCAACAATTGAATTACCCTAATAGGCAATCTAGGCTTATCAAGTCCTAGGCACTTAAGCAATGGATATATATCCAATTCTCAAAAGCACAAAACTCATGTCTTCTAGATGTGTAATTCCACACTGTTATCCAAAACTGAATAGGGTTGGGCTGATTATGGTGAAATCTCTGTGGTTGTAGTGATTGGCAATCCAAAACTGGATAATTGTAATAAAGAATCATATGCATAAGTATTGAATAATGCATGAATTTTGGATGATCCTTCTTAGCTTGTATGTCAATAAACCCGTAGTGCATTTGATCAATATTATATTGAATATAATCATAATTTGAAGTGGTGTGAACACTCTGCATATCTAACACCATCATCAAAATTTTTGAAGTAATTGTTTCTGCTCCAGCATCTCTCCCAAGCACTCTACATAGTGCATATGTGATGTACTTCATGTAAAAGTTTAGCTCCTTAAAGAATTATGGGGTTGTTTCTGCCATAGGGGTTACATAGGCCTTCATTTTCTTAGGAACATGATGGTCCTTGATCAATTTAGCAGCAATACCAGACTCCCTGGTATATTTGTTTTCCAAACTCTTCAAATTTATCTTAGTAGCCATTGGGTAATACACATTAAAGGCTTTCATAAAGGAATTCCTATCCAAGGTGAGTAGAGGCTTTCCATCATCTCTCTTAATGGTTTTTATCAAAGGTTCATATGTACTGGCCAATTCTAATATGAAGTCTTCATCAACAAAGACATCAGGAACTAATACTCTAACCAAACCACAGGTCCAAGGATTCAAGACAGGCATGGGTCCATCAATATTGTTATAAAAGTAATTGAAAAGTGAATATCTTGATGACCCTGGTGTTTTAGCATCTCTGACAAATGACATATCATCAATCAAAACATCTGCACTAACCTTTTGATTCTAAATAGAACCAGGAAGTAGAGCACGGAATTCATTTGAGAAGTTTCTCTTTCCTTTTGAATCATCCTCAACATCTTCATTTCTACCACTGGTACACACCATACTCTGGGAATCACTCAAACCCTAATTCTATTCTGATCACAACCCTAAATACCGATATTGAAACAAATGCTATCAAACCCTCACCACAACTCTAAATTATGCTAAAATTCAATAATTTTGAACTCTGGAACACTGTCAATCACAATCTTTACTAAATTTCAAATCAAATAATCACCTTCAGAATAGCTTACTACTAGAAATCTCAATTTCTCAAAAGCACACTAAAACTCTGTAAACACTTCGCTCTGAGAAACAAAACCTTGGTAAAATAAAATGATAATGGAGAAGTATACTTATAATTTCCAATTGAATGCAGATTGTCACTTCTGGCTGATAATTTCATCACTTCATTATGAGATTCATATACTGTGACATCAATTTCTGGCATTAGCCATTTCATTCATACTGTCAAAAAATCAATTCTTGATGAGTGATTTCACATAAAAAACCTTATAAAATTCAAAATATAATTGAAATCACATTTGTTTGGCTGCATTAACTCATATTACGGCTATGTTTCCATTTGTTAAAATCCTTAAAATCTGATTGGTTAATAACTATTCATGATGGCATCGCTGAAAATTCTATTTTAACTCTAATTTATTTCTAGCGACTCGACGACTGAACAATCTCTTTGTCGCTTAATGTTTTTACAAACTGCAATTCCTTCAGGAGACTCAGTGACTATCATCAGATTAATTATTTGATCCAGGGTTGTCATGAGATCTCACGATATACTGAATTAACCTTTCATTTTATGGAGAACTCATGCCAAAGCACTTTTCTTAACTTGTCTTTTACCTTGGGTTATATCTGGAGACTCAACAATTGTTATTTTTCTGTCACTGGATAAATTCAATTAACATCTGTTTGATCATGTGACTCCATGACAACATTGTTTGTCTTAACTGATGAAGTTAACTTATACTCACGGGTTTATTAAGAGACAACATGACTGAGGAAAACTCAAAGTCGCCAAATGAAATAACTAACCCCACTTCTATCAAGAGACAAAGCGACATTCGTTGGATCTTTTCTAAGATGAACGGTTTGCATCAAGTCTCATATCCATTTTGGCATATTCTATTTCATTAAGAGACAATGGGACCAAAGCTTTCTACTAAGTCTCAAGACCATAAATAATATTCTATTTTTCTAATGAGACTCAGTGACAAGGTAATAAGCACATGCAAATAAGTTCTATTTTAAAATATGAAAAAGGTAACACAAAAATAGAACCTGGACTAAACATTTAGGGTTTTTGACATTTCAAACTAGGTTTTGGTCAAAAACACAAATCGCAGAGAGATGTAAATGATTTCAACTATAAATCTTTAGCTTCTGGGTACAGGAAAATCATAGACCTTAAGAATTTTTTAGGGTAAACCTTCAAAACAAGGAACAAAACCAACAAGGCCTACTAGAACCCAACATCCATGAAGACATCTTTCAAAAATTCATCGGTAGTATAAAAAGAAGCATGTAGCACCTAGGGAAGGATGCAGACCCTAACATCCTTCTGTTTCTAGAGTATTGTCGGTTACATCAAGAGAGTCACTCAAAATTCACGTGCTCTAATTGCCAAAATGCATTGTCTTGAGTATTGACCCAAATTTTTCTATTATTCAAAACCCTAAGGGAACCTAAAGCGGAAAAATAAACCCTTGAGGTGGTAAGAAAATGTGACTCTATGATCAGAACATATAACTTAGTGGACACAGATTCCCTGACTGAAAGTCAACACAGTGGGTTGGATATAGACACCAAAATCCCTACATTGAACTTGTTCAGTGACTGGAGCACTTCAGATGATGGAACGTGTCTATCATACAAAGAACTATAAGAAGATGAAGAAGGTGAAAGAACTAAATCCCCTAGCTCCAAAAGTTCCCAAGAGATGGAGAAAGGAGAGTCAACTTCCTCGGGTAGTGATGGAGAAAAGAAGCAACAACTCTAAACAAAAGGATTCTCTAAAAGGGTTTTGGATTGTTTGAAACCCGCAAAGCAATACCAAATATGGAAATTATGATTTGATGGGTCTAAATGCAAACAAGGAGCAGGAGCGGGGATCAAACTCATAAATTTGAGAGGTAAGTCTTTTTATGTTGCATACAGGTTACAATTTTGGTGTACTAACAATGTTGCAAAATATGAAGCATTGGTCCGTGGATTCCTCCTGGCCCATGAGAAAGGAATAAAATCCTTGAAGGTGGAAGGAGATTCACAATTATTCATCAAATAAATCCACAGTCAGCATTATTTCAAGTATAGGAGGCTTTTCACCTACCAAAATAGGGCATGGGACTTGATTAACGATTTTGAAGCATTCAACATCAAGGCCATCCCACGAAGAAAGAATGTTCTGGATGATGCTCTAGCCGTATCCGCTAGTTCGCTACATCCGATGGAGAAGTCTAAACTAAAGAAGTTATTAGTTGAACTTTTTGTAGCCCTAGCCATCTTGGATGACATTACCAATTTCCAAGTCTTTCAAGATGACCAACTCATCCTGGAATTCATCATGTGTGTAGGAGTGTTCGAGAAACAAATAATTGATGAAGGAAAAGAAGAGGTGGAAGAAGAAGTTAGCATGGAATACCCTGATGACCAATGCATCATAAACCTAAGAACCAATTCCATACCCAAAGGAATGGTGGAACTAGAGATGATTTTTGACAGCGATGGAATCACTATGAAAAGACATCTAGACATATCACCAGATGGTAAAGAGTATGAATCCTACAACCTTGGCACCGAAGATGAGCCAAGAAAAGTTCACATTGGGAGGGTATGTACCAAACAAGAAAGGGATGAGATGGTCCACCTCCTTACAGAGTACCAAGAAGTCGTAGCCTGAAGTTATGAAGACCTAAACCATACGATACCTCAGTCATTGTGCACAATATCCCACTAAAGCCAGATTCCAAACCATTCTGCCAATGTCAATGACCCATCAACCCTACTATTGAGCCCTTGATGCAAAATGAAGTTCAAAAAATGCTAGATGATAGAATCATATTCCCCATAAGACACTCCATGTGGGTCACAAACCTGGTGCCATTAAGAAAGAAGACTGGTGAGATCAAACTATGCGTGGACTTCCGAAAAGGACAACTACCCCTCCTATCTCTCGACAAAGTGTTGAAGATAGTTAATGGGTCCCAAGTGATTTCCTTCCTAGATGGTTACTCCGGTTACAATCAAGTAATGGTACATGAAGAGGATAGGCTGAACACAACATTCACAACCAAATGGGGAACCTTCACTTACTGACGGATGCCTTTCGGTTTAATTAACATTGAGTCCACTTTCTAGAGGGAAATGGCATAGATTTCAAAGGGATAGTTGGGAAATGAATTATCATTTACATGGGTGATCTCACATTCTTCTCAAAATAAAGAATAGATCATGTAAATGATCTTAGAAAGTGCCTCCAAAGATGTAGGAAATATGGGGTTTCTCTCAATCCAAAGAAATGTGTATTTGGGGTGACTGAAGGAAAGTTGTTGGGACACATCATTTCAGAAGAGGGGATGTTCATAGACCTTGAAAGGGTGGAAGCCATTATTAATTTCACACCGCCTCATAGCTACAAAGAGCTAAAATCTTTCATTGGAAAGATTAACTTCGTAATGAATTTCATCAGCGGCTTCATGAAAATAGTAAAACCCTTGAATGACATGCTCAAAAAGGATGCCAAGATTGAGTGGACTACCCCAATAAAGAAATATTTTGAGGAGATAAAAGGCATAATTTCTATGGCTCTGATCCTCATCAGTCTCGACTACACCATCCCTTTTAAAGTATATTCTTCCGCATCAGAACACTCATGTGTAGGTATCCTCACTCAGAAGAAAGGCAGTGAAGATGAGAGACCCATAGCCTTCATGAGTTTCCCCTTTAAAGATGCTGAGATGAGGTACCCCAACCTAGACAAAAATTCCTTTTCTCTGGTCAAAGAGGTGAATAAGTTCTAACACTACATTTTGAGAAGCAAAGTCTTCGGGATAGTCCCTGATGTAGTCATAGGGTCTCTGTTGATGTAGAATGAGCTGGGAGAGTGAAGAGGGAAATGGATGGAAATCCTACAAGAGTTTGACCTAGAAATCCATCTGATGAAATTAGTAAGGGGCCAAGGCCTAAAAAAATTGATCTTTGAAGTGGAAGGTCTAGTATGCCAAACTTACACCGATGAAGGTGTTATCACTGATGTATGGTATCAAGCCATAGTATACTACCTACTATAGAATTGCTACCCAGAGGGGATGAATGGATTGTAGAGAAGGGCCTTGAAAATTAAAATAATCTCCTACATGCTAAATAATATTCAGTTGTATAAATGGAATTATGAGGCTATGTACCTGAGGTGTCTGGATGGGCTCAAAGCAAGAGAAGTCCTAGAAGAATTTCATGACAAATACATGATGTCTCTAAGGTGACTGCCCACCAAATCCTAAGGGTAGGATATTTTTCTTCAACATTATTCAAAGACACTAGAGAACACATGAGGTCATGCAATACTTTCCAAACAAGCATGAACCGAGAGAGGAATCTGGCAATGCCCTTATAACCAGTATATGAGGTACATCCGTTCACTCAATGGGGCTTAGATTTTGTTGGATTGATTAACCCCCCTTTGTCTGCAAGACACAATTTCATTCTAACAACAAACAATTACTGCACATGTTGAACTGAGGCCCAGGCACTGAAGAATTACACCATGGAAGTAGTAACCAAATTCCTAGAGGAGCGTATCATAACCAGGTTCGAGATGTTGTTCTATTTGGTATGTGACAATGTTCCCTCTTTCTCATCTACCTCGCTCACATAATGGGCCTTAAAAAACCAAGTAATCCTTAAATTCTCCTCCATTTATTACCCATAAGGAAACATAGTAGCAGAGTGTACCAACAAGAACTTGACAATAGTGATCAAACATCTCCTAGACGACAATCCTTGGGATTGGCACACACAATTTAAATATGACCTGTGGATTGACCAGGTGAGGATCAAGAATGCTTTGGGGACATCCTCATACCAGTTGGTTTATGTCTTGTAACTGGTCTTCCCTATGAACTGGAAAATCCCAATCTTGAGATTTATGGACCAATACATGGGAGGCGAAGATCGAGTACTAGTGAGACTTATGAACCTCCTCAACCTAGAGGAGAAGAGAACCTTGGCCCTGGAGCATGTATCAAAGAACCAAACCATTTTCAAGTGGTGGTTTGATAAGAGAGCCACCATCAAATCCTTTAGGATCTCTGACCTGGTCCTCATGTGGGACAAGGTGAAAGAAAAGTCATGCAACCACACCAAATTCCAAAAATTGTGGATAGAACCTTATCAAATATCTAAGATCTTGTGAGAAAATACTTTTAGGATTAGCACCTTAAATGGAGAGTTGACCCCATTTCCAGTCAATGGGAAATTCCTCAAACATTAATTTAGATCCTAAGTGGGACTGCCTTTCATCCCTTGTAACATAGTCTTTTTACTTTCTTTGTTTCTTTATTTCATTTTTTTTGTTTTCTTCACTATTTGTCCCTTTCCTTTGTCCTTGGTCACCTCCTTTTGTCAGGGTTCATTTTTATTTGAGTCAAGTGTGCCTTGGATTCATTCCAAGTTGTTCCTAAATTGGGCCAGAGTTATTTCTTAGTCAAATTCTCCAAGGAGACATACATCGCAGAGAACACTCCAAAAGACAAAGTAGTGACATATATCATTGGCAAACAGGAAGATGTTTAAAGCTTGGTCATCCTAATCACAAAAAACATTAAGAGATGACACCTAGGAACATTTATTTCTTAAGCCTTTGTCAAGTGCAACCAGCATTAGTGCATGGATTCGGGTACCCACCGATCCCAAAACCCAAGTCTAAATGAATGCGAAGGCAACAGAAAAAGAAAAAAATAGCTAAAGAGAGAGAGAGGAGAGAGCACAAAAAGAAAAGTAGCCTGAAGAGGTCACAAGTGTGAAATTTGGGTAGCACAGCCTAATCGCTGCTTAGGTTGATCAAAGAAGAAAATATGAACCTAAACGCATAGAATAACATACATCAGAAGCATGATACATTTCATGCACCAAGAGGAAAATAAGACAAATGCTTGAAGAATAGAACTCTAGGAAAAAGCTACATCTTAGCAGACAAAACAAACAAGGGTGACTATGACAACCTCTATCGGGGCTATGGACACCTAGTTGATAGTAGAGCAAGGTTATACATGGGATTCGGGGAAAAATTTGTCAGGGCTATGGATGTTTGATTGGTAGCAAAGCTCTTTCTGAGAAGCCCTACTCTACATGACATCATCCTTGGGCTCTATAAGTGACCCAGGCCCTAGGTAATTCCTCACTTTTCATTTTGTCTTCTGTGTCTTCCTTTCTCCCTACATGCTCATCATTTCATCATCCTCGCTCATTCATGGCTATTTTCTCTTCACCTTCAACCTCTTGTGTCATTGTCCTCCACTCCTCACACTTGACAGGTAGGTTTTCTCGCTGTTGAGTTTTTCCTTCTTCGTTGGTTAGGTTAGGTTTAGTTTGTTTGATTTTATTCATGTTCTCCTCCCCAAGACCCTAGGTTTTGTACCCTTGAGCTTGTGAAGGAGGCACTCTCTTTTCTGGTATCTTTTCCTCTTTTTTTTTTTGGTAGCATTAGGGTTTTATCTATCTCAGCCTTGTCACAAGATTTCAACCTCTAAAAGGTTGAAAAATGGGTCAGGTTGGCCATTTCACCCAAGTATTTTTCACTTCTTTGGCCTTTTTAGTATTTTGAGCCTCCAAAATGTCTAAAACCCCACCCAGTCTGGGTCGCCAAAGCATGGCCTTCCTTCCAAAGGTTTCAGACTTTCAAAGTTTGAGATTTTTTTCAGACTTTCACACACCAAAATCCTGAGAGGGTTTGTTCCTCCTAGCTTTCTCTTTTCACACTTTCATCCCTTTCAGACCCTGACCTAGTTTTTGGCGTTTGAAATACCAAAAAGGCTGAAAGTGTAAAATCTACATTTCTGGCTACTTAAGAGCCTCCTGCTTCCATTTTCCTAGATTAATTTTTTTTTCTTCCCTATTTTTTGTAGTTTCCTTTCAATAAAAATACTAATACTTGCACTTTTCTCGCTGGAATTCCTGAGAAATGAATAACATCCCTGATGAAGTACCTATACAAGTGGAATCACCCCCCTTAAAAAATTAGAAACAAACATATAGAGATTATACACACTAACATTGGGAACGTCGATTGGGATGAGTTCCTAGTAAGATGTTTCTAACCAGTCAGAAGATCCAAGGACTACACCTCACTAGTCCTATAAGGCCTAGTCAATGCAACATCCCACCTAGTAGCTGTCTCATCATCTGAGTTGATCATGACTCTAGCAAACCACTATATTCCAGATGAAAGGGTGGTCATAAATACATAAGGACAGGTGGTGTTGGACATAAGACAAGACATCATAGAAGAGGTCTTCCACCTCTATAAGGGTATAGACAAGTACTGTGAATTTTTCATTAGAAAGGGCCTTAGATGTTTCACAAACAAGGGTGAGGAGGTATACAAGATTTTGAATGACAACTACCTCAAGCAACCTCTTGCAAAAAAAAAGCTGGATAAGAGAGACCTTAGGAGGGGGTATTTAAAAGATGACATCCAGGCGGCAGTGACATTACTAAGAAGAGTTAATGGAATATCTCAGTCTATCCAACTTGAGGATTGGATGATCCTCCCGATAGAGAAGATTAGAGGAAGCAAGGCTAGGTTCGATTGGGGAACCATTATCAGTGATAGAATAGATAAGCAACTGACTCCAATAAAACACAATCCAAATTTCTATATGAGTACATATATGTGAACTTATTAGCCACACAGGAAGACTATCCAGGGCTTATTAAGAGGGTGAAAATCAATGAACAAAATGCATGGCCCCATTTTGTATATCCACAGCTGGTAAAAAGGGAAAATATGCTAGAAGATGGACCAGATTACAAGATAGTAAATGGCACTTTCATCTTCATGATCATCCGACCTATTGAAGGAGATTTTGTGAAGAGGATGTCAGAGGAAGCAGCTACAAGGGTGAGGGCCATTGGGGCCTACTACATATAATTCATAATATTCACATATATCTAGGTGACAGGGTGTACTTTGCAACCAAAGAAGCTACCCAAGTACCCATCTGACTGGGTAATTACTCTAGAAATGGAAAGGCAGCTCGTAGATGCCTATGAGCATATAAATCATAAGAAGAAGCATTTATGGGACTTCCCTATTCTTTCAGGCCTGTATACTCTCCAAGATATTAAAGTTTGTAAATTCTTATCCTTCAAGTAGGATGAGTGCCCACTTCAACTGTACAAAACCGTCTGACCCCAATTTGATCCCATAGGCACATACAACCATATCATTGGCAAGTTCTACGTCAATGAACCCCACCTATAAGATCATTGGATAAACTATGGGGATGATCACAACGTAAGGATTAGGGACTACTGCAGGATATCCCTTGAACTAGAAGAAGAAGTCTTGAAGATTAGTATTCCCTCGTGGGTTTGGGATAAAGATTTAGATAGGGTGCTAGAGTCAATTTACATTGCGGACAAAATATGCAACAGTCCCATCATGAATGCAAAAATTAATAAGGATGAGAATAATGATATTGAATTCCAAGCTAAGCATGTGGTCCAAAAAATGGAAGCCTAGATTAAGAGGCCTTATAAAATGGACCTAATCCCTGTGAAAACAATGATGGATCCACCCAAGAAGGTGGATAAGAAACATGGGGAGAAGTCTATGGTGCCCTAGTATAAGAAATCCCCACCTTAGAAACCATAGATAGTATATGGACATGAATATGCAGTAGAGTATGGCTCAAATCCAAGGCACAAGGCTCCAAAAACTACTATGAATGGATAGATAGATCCTCTAGTGGGATCATCATAGGCCCCACAAGATGAAGGACCTTCCACTTCTGGCCAATATCCCCATTCCACCATAATAGGAAAGAGAATGTATAAAAGGAGGAGAGCTTTTGTTTCTCCGCAACTAGAAACCTTACAAGAGGAACCAGAAGAAGAGGAGGACGTGCCTCTAGTTAAAAGGACAAGATATTAGAAGAGGAAATAAAAGGAGACTTATAGGAAACATATAGAAGATCCTAAAGAGAAGGACAATCCTCTAGATTCCTTACACTTAGATGAGTTCCAGATATCTAATTTTGAAGGCCTAGAAGGCTTTGCAGACTAGGAAAATTATATACCTTATTCGACAACAAGATTTGACATGGGACCTCCTACACTTATCCAACCGCATGTGATCCTCACTCCACCTCCTGCCTAGTTTGCCAAACCTGCACTAAACTTGCCAATTATAGGGATAAGCTCCAACACAGGCCAAGGACCTCAAACTCAAGATACCACCTCATCTCATGACATAAAAGGGGATAAAGCCATAGGATAAAGTTCCACTTCTACTCCACCACCTCACATTCCCATTCCACCAACCTCTCTCCCACCTCCAACTCCTACTTTACCACCTTCTCTCCCAGCTCCAATGCCAACTCCACCTCCTTCAACTTTTACTCTCCCACCTCCCATCTAACTCTTCCTATTCCTATTCTTCCTCTCACAATGCCTATTCCTACTCTGTCACTCACAGTGCCAACACCTACACCACCATCCATCCCTCTACCATGCTTCATCCCAACTCCTCAGGGGTCAATAAGTACAGAATTTGTATCACCTTTCAAAACCACACTAGAGGCCATGAATGGCCTTAATATAGAAGTGTTAATTAGTTCCTCAGGGGATGAGGGCCAAGATAAGGATGGACAAGATAGGAAAGCAGAGGAAGAGAAGGGAAGAGAAGAAAGTGGAGAAGGGGAAGGTCACGGAGAAGAAATGAATGAGGGAGAAGGTGAGCAAGATAGGGAACATTATAAAGAGTCAAAGGAGGAGGTGACCCCCAAATCACAAAACTTGGCTTCAATCCTCCATGTTTCCCCATATGAATTGGTCACCACCTTTAGTAAACCTACTTGGTTTACTAAAGAGATTTAGCTTAGGAGGAGAACTTACATGGATGAAGAAGAAGGAGAAAATACATGCATGACATTCTTGAGGAAAGATTTTCACCAGGAAGAGGCCAACATACTAGCAAGGACCATATCCTATGTCACCCAAGACACTAGGGGTCACTGGAAGGCACAAGTATCGGTTCCTTCTATTAGTACCTCTCAAGAATAGGTGACTCCCAAAGATTATACACTTGAAGAGGTAGACTTGGGTGAGCTCACCAGGGAAGGGAGTAAGACGTTAGCAACTCTAGGTTTGAAGCATGATTTAGGATTTATGAGCAAGGACAAGGAAACAATCAAGTCCTTAACAAATCAAAATGAAGCTCTAAAGAAATCTATTCATAATATGGTGGGTCCCATTGACCCAAGTTGTCTGGAAACTACATTGCAGGTCATCTTAGAGAAAAGGGTCACTCTAGGTTTACCGATAGGTATGACCCCTTCCTTTATCCAAGCAAGTGCAAACTGGAAGAACAAATTTGAGAAATATGGAGAAGGGGTTATCAGATTGGTGTTTAATCCCTATAGAGTTATCCTGATTGAAACTAAAAAGTTGATAAATCAAATGGAGAGTGAAGATGGCTTAGATTCATAGATAACCAAATGGAAAGCCACCCTCCAAGACATGAAGATAATAAAGAAGAAACACTTCTAGATCCTAGTAAAGATACATGAGGGTGAAGAACTAGATAACTTTGAAACATGGATCAAGCGCATGACCAAGAAAATTAAGGTCTTCGAAGAGTGCCTAGCTCGCATATTTGAAAAACATAAGAAAGTCATGGAGTAGGTAGGAAAAATAGAGGGTTTCTTCATAGGGATTGGTCTAGACATGTACCAGGACCATGATAAATAGATCTTGCATCCAATGAAAGAGGTGGTGCAGAAGTTTAAATACATTCTAGTAGGCGTTAGCACCAAAGAGGCCTTGCACCAGTTGTTCTACTCCAGGAAAGACATGCAAGTAATGTCAGAACATGAAGAGGAGATCAAGTTCTTTTCTTCTGAATTGACCATCTGTAGAGAAAATAAAGAATGAAGTGTAAAAAAAGTGAAAAAGGAAAGATAAAATATGAATAAGTTCAAGAGATAGTACAAAGGTTCTTGGATTCCCATCTAGAAGTATTTCCCAACTGATGCCTCAGACCCATTCATCCATTTTTGCAGAAAGCATTTTTTCACACTTTGCCAGATTCCAAGAAAGGCTAAAAACTTAGCATTTCGGTCTTTTGGCCTTTTGGCCTTTTGACCCTCTCAATATTTCAGCCTTTAGGCCTTTTTGATCTTTTAGCCTCTGAAAGGGCCAAAAATTTTGGGCCTCCAGTTCTAGGTTCCGACACTTAGAAATTTTTGGCACTTAAAAAACTTCGGAGTAGAGGTTGAGGTCCGAATTTCTGGGTCTTTCAAACGAGATCACTTTTTTGCATGAAATCTAAACTCCAAATCAGATGGGTGCCTAACTAGAGTTCATTTTTGAAGGACTAAGGATCTCCTATCAGTTCCCACTATAGAGAGAACTCCAAATAAATATTCCAAGGAAGAACCCCAAGATCAAGAAGAAGACTCCAGTTGCATGCGAAGAAACCCCATCTTCTTTCTCTCTCTTTTCTTGACGAGTTTGATCCTCCTTGCATGGAAAAAATAATTGTAAATGGATTAAAAATCTATGCAAGTTGTTTAGTATCAGTTAGCAATAGTTTTATTTTAGCAAAGTTTAGTTTTAGCTTATGTTCATTAATTTAGACTCTTTGATGCCCTAATTTCGGCATTCAGAGTTTGTAGATCAGAACTCTATATATTGTAATCAAAAGCAATGTAATAGGGTTGGATTCTTGATGTAATAAAGATCTAAAATTGGTGCTTCATTCATGGTGTTCTATTTTCTTCCATCTATGCTAAATTGATGAATGTGTGCATGCTTGTTCATTGTTTCAAAGATCCAATTTCTTTATTGTGTTTCGAATCTGCGTTTCTATTAATTGGAGTTTGTTGTTATCTATCAGCCTTGTTGTGACAAATGCATGGAAGAGATCATCTATTGGGCTTAACAATAAATCCTTCTCATGTGTGTGCACATCTTGGTGGCTTCAAAATTTGATAGGTTTTCAAAATCTTGCATGAGCGAATACATTTTCTATCCAAACGATTGCATTCATCAAGTATAGAATTGTGACATCGTCTGATTTATACTTCGTGGGTCTGTTCCAAATATCTCCATCATTCAATTTGCAAGGGAAGATCAAAAATGGTTTATGTCCATTATGATTTCATTTTCAGCAAGTCTATTTCATCTCTTTTTACCTTATTAATTTAAATTTTTTCATAATTCTGAAAGTAATCATCTTTAAAAAGTACAAAATTGCATCCTTAGTTAAAACACGCATCTTTGATAAAGAGAAAAACCAAAAAAAGTACCAAAGTTATTTTTTAGTTTAATGTCTTGAACGTAATAGCAAAGGCCTCCTCATGAACATTCACATTTATCTTCAACTGAGTAACCAAGAAGGTTGTACCATGACCCCGAAGAACCTTGGGAATAAATTCGTTATTCTTTCAAGAGAGGAAATCAAATCTCGAGATCCTAGCAGTTGAATTTTGTAAAAACAACGCTCAATAGAAAGTAATGAAAGTTGTCATCATCAATTTCTATAATACTACTATAGTGTTGCCATCAATGCCAAAGCGAGATATTATTGATCAACTGATGGAGATGATGAAGACCGAGTGATAATAAGTATATACGTTTGTAGAAATGGTTAGATCATTTATTATATTGTCATTGATGTCAAGAAATTGATTTACTAATTTTTATTGAGTTACCATATCATAAGAAGGAGAAGTTAAATGGGTGACAAATAAAAATCAGACAATGATGAAGTGATGTTGATATAGTTGTTTGCTACTATGTATTTGATATTATCAAGTTGGTACACTTGATTGATTAGGTTGGAAATTGCAAAGAGTTAAGTTATGACTTAAAAGAGTTACTCTACCGAGCTAGATAGAGCCAGTTGGTATAGAGTTGTATTGATCGGTTTCAGTTACCGAGCACCAAGCACCAAGTAGTGAAAGAATTTAGTTACCGAGTTTCAAAGAAAACTACCAAGTACAAGATATTGATTGTAAATGATGATAAGATTGAATTTAATACAAGGATATGATGATCTGGATGGAGATAAGAATTAAAGGAATTTTTTTAGAAGATCTATGAGTGAGAAAATTCAATGAGAATATCTAAGGCATAGATCAAGCGGTTAAACTTGATTGTGAGAGTTCCAAGAAAATTTCAAGTTACGAGTTAAAATTTAAACAGTTTACCAAGTTAATATTTATGAAGAAGATGATTGAATGAATGAGCGCAAATGATGGAAAACCTAAGCAAGGAGATTAAGAAGAAATTTTTTTTTATATAAAGGATGAGAAATGAACAGAGATTGTGATGCTGGCAAATTGAATTAAGAAGTTGAAGAAGCTGACAAACAGAGTTACCAAGCAGAACAGAGAAGCAAAAAGAGAAGAATCTACAGTTTGAAATAGAGACAAATGGAGTATGTGATGCCAGTATTCATGTGAGCATAAAGGATCTAACACAAGAAAAAGTAGTTTCTATATATACAGATCAAAGTTTTATTGTTTCTTATTAGCATTTGTAACAGAGAAAATCTCTTAACCGAGTGGATTTAACAGTCCTATTTGTTAATCCTAGACTTAGGGGTGAAATTCTAAAGAGTTTTTAAAGTCCTCTAGCAAGACCACTCCTAACAGAGTGAAGATCTTAACCGATCTGAGGGAAATCTCTTAATAGGGTCACATTTATAAAATGTGTTTGTAATCTTTAATAGGATAAGTTTTTAACCGAGCATACTTCAGAAAGGTACATTTTTATTGTGGCTCACAATTCCCATAGATTTTTTTTCCCATATTGGATTTTCTTGTTAAATCTAGTGTCAACCAAGTTAAATATGGTGTTAATGATTGATTTGCATATTTTAGATGTATAGTCATTAAGTTATTTGGTGAATTGATTATTATTGTATTCAGTGCTACCAAGTGAATCAGTGAGTTGAGTTTTAAGTGTTTAAGTTTGATTTGGTCTTAGTCACCCCCCCTCTCAATGGGACCAACATGAATCTGATTACAATATTGAAAGATTTAGAAAAACACAAAAAAATGATCGACGGATCACCTGTTCAGTTATACTTATTATAGAGAAATCAAGGGAATCAAATATCTTGATCTGCAAAATATGAATACACAAACCAAGAGATTTGTATGGAAAACATATACATCCAGTAAGATGACATAGGATTATATTCAAAAACATGAAAAGAACAACCAAATGATTTATTCTTATCAGAGGAATAAATATAAAGATCAATAGATTTGCAATACAAACTCCTCTTGATTACTAAATATAAAAAAAGTGATCACCAGGTCACTTTGGTCCTTGCCAGTAAAATAAAATTGTAGAAATAAAAATTGTTAGTAATAACTGAGAGGGGGGTTGAATCAGTGGCCTAAAAAATATTCCAATAATCAACCCTTAAAACTTAGTACCACAAAATTATACCTCTATTTATCTTCAGTCCTATGAGATGAATGCCTCCAAATACTTAAATCAATTTACTACTCCTCAGAATGATTTGTAAAACCTTCTACTATAGATTTACTGAATAGGAGTCTGTCAATTTACCGAAAGACAGTAAATTGTCTAGAGTATACCGATCAATCCAATTAAGTTAAGTGTAATGAAAAACACTAAATTAATGACTCATAAACACATTGACACATTGATTTTTAACATGGAAACCCTGTTAAGGGAAAAACCACTTGGGACCGGTAACCCAAAATTTTCACTCTTCTGAAGTGAGCTCGGTGAAGAGCCAACCCTGTTAAAGGTTAAAAACACACTGTTAGGTGTGAACTTGTTAGAGGATTTAAAATCTTAGTCTTTCACTTGATATCGGGCATCTCCATGCTACCATCCTTGATTAAACACTCACTTGGCCTATCAATAGGTATCTGGCATCTCATTCTATCTTCATGATCAAACTTTTTGATACTCCATTGGATGTATCTCAATATAGAAATTATCTTCAAATCCCGCTCGGTTAAGAGACTTTCTAAATCAATGGTTAAACTAAAACAGTTTGATCTATTCACATATACAACTATACTTGTATATTTTTAGATCTATTGTAATCTCACAAACTATTCTGATTAATATAACTGTGTTTATACCTTTGCTCCACTTTGATTCTTCTTGGTGACGTTGTGCTCTATTGCTCGGTGTTTGTAGAATTATTTAGCTCTTTCCTCAACTTGTTGATCAACACTATATGAATTTTATCTTCATCAGTTTCTCTTTATCATCATCTTGTTCATTCCTTCACCCTCACCAATTCGTAATGAATTGAGTTTTCTCTTAAATAGACATGATATCACCATTTTTAGGTTCTTAATTTTCTTGATCTTGGCATGATCCATAATTCTCACCAATCAGATTTAAAGAAAAAATTTTGTTTTATCCCGCTGAGATCTTTTTGCCAACTGGACAAGTCAACTTTAAATCAATCACTTATCTCTGGCTTATCTTGTCAATGAAAACAATGATAACTACAAGTTAACTCTATATTTAGCTCTACTAGCTAGATATTTTGTTGTTTGTGAACTAGAGTTAATTTTGGTTAACTCTCCAATAGCGTCAATCAACACTTCAGTTCCCCTCGGGCTTCTCCGTCGGTTTACACTATGTTTCTGGCTGTTGGGTTTGCTTATGATTCTTCTCCTTGGTAATGCTCGTTGGTTTTCTTGCTCGGGTATCACCATGACTTGGCTTTCGGTGATCTCTATTTGTTGGGTTCCACTAACCGTCAGTGTTTGAAGTCACAATGTAAATGCTTGTCTTTTATACATTACATAAAGCATAATATTTATCTCTCTGATCCTATGAAGTCTTTGACACTTTGGTTATAACCAATTAGATTATATAAAGTTGACATCAATGAAAATACAATCCATTCACTTATTTAATGTCTTGCATTATCCTTCTACATTTTGTTTATCAACGTAACATCTTCAAGCATTCAATCAGTTACATGTCATCAATCTCTCCCTTTGGCATTTCTGGTATCATACTATACTATCACTAATACAATATGAAATATACAGTTTCATCAAGCTTTCCTAATGTAACTATTACAAATATCTAGCTCTCAGTAAGCTCAAAATTAGCTTAGATTTATTTCATGCAGAGTGGTTGTCTTCAATCTTTAATCCCTTCACTGGATAGATGTATCATCTAATATCTCTGTTCTGATATGTGCTCTGCCTTGATTGTTCCTCCTTCTTGATAATTTTTTTTCCTTTAACAACATTCTTTCTCTTTTTGTGAACTCTCTCCCTTTGTTAATTCTCTCCCTTAGATGGATATTTCATATGTAATCAATTTCTCTCCCTTAGAATATTGATTAAATCTTCATTTTCTAATTCTCAGGAACTTCTCTTCATGGCTAATGATATAATCTCTCCTTTTATCATATCTCTCCTTTTGATAATGAGATCATCTCTCCTTAATGGTAATTCTCCCTTTTTGTATGATAATGAGATATTTCTCTCCCTTTGACAACAATGCCAAACCAAAAAAATCTTCTCCTTATTTTATCATCTATATCATCTTCCATCCCTTTGCATAATATACTCCTAGAATTTCCCTATCCATCAGCAATCCAATGTCCTAATTTTTGGTGTAGATATGTACCTTGATGTGTACAGATGTATCTATTTCTGTCCATCTCAGTGTTTGCATCAACATTATTGATCTTTAGATGTGGTGTAGGATGATGCAACCTCCTAGTCAGATTACTGACCGATAGACAAGGGTTGAACCCCTAGTCTCTGTCTTAGATACTTAAATGTATCCTTTGGTAATAGCTTGGTGAATACATCAACTAACTATTCCTTTTATTGAACATACTCTAGTGTCACTTCCTTTGCTTTCACTTTTTCTCTTAGATAGTGATAATTAATAGCAATATGCTTAGTCTTAGCATGCATGACTGGATTCTTTGAAATGTTTATTGTACTGGTACTATCAAAATAGATAATTACTGGTTCAAGGATCTTCATATGCATACCTTCCAGTAATTGTTTGATCCATGCAATGTTAGAGAAATTTGCAGTAGAAGCCACATACTCTGCTTCTATAGTAGACTAAGAGATGCATCCTTGCTTCTTTCTTATCCATGTGACAAGTCTGTCACACATGAAGAATGCTCCTCTAGTTGTGCTCTTTCGGTCATCAATGTTTCCATCCCAATAAGCATTTGTATAGACTTGTAGCTCAAATTTTCCTTCTATTTTGTACCATAAGCCATAGTCCTTTGTTTTCTTCAGATATCTTGGAATTATTTTGACAATGGTCATATGTGATTCTTTGGGATTAGCAGAGAATCTAGTAACTATCCCCACTGCATGTGCTATATCTGGTCTGGTGTGAACAACATACATCAATTTTCCAATCATTGATCTATATAAGGTCTAGTTTACCTCATTTGTCTTGTCCTCCTTTGTGATCTTGCATCTAGTAGCCATCTATGTTCCAACTAGTTTGGAATCCTCCATCTTGAATATCTTCAACACTTCCTTGATGTATTTGGACTGAGTGATGTAAATGCTTGCATCTTGTTTAAGAATCTATAGACAAAGAAAGAATTTGATCTCTCCAAACATAGACATTTCAAATTCCTTTCTCATTTCATCAGCAAAGGATTTGCATAACAATTCATTCCCTCCAAAAATGATATCATCAACAAAAATTTTAGCAATCAGAATATTACCATCAGTATCTTCTTTTAAGTACAGATTGCTATTTTCACTTGTTCTAACAAATTTTATGCTAATGAGATATGAGTGAATTCTTTCATACCAGGCTCTTGATGTTTGTTTCAATCCATACAAGGCTTTGTGTAGTCTACATACCATGTTTTTCTTGTCTGGATTGACAAACCCTTCTGGTTGTTCAATGTATACCTCTTCTTCAAGTATTCCATTTAGGAATTCAGATTTGACATCCATTTGGTATACCTTGAATCCTTTAAATGCAGCATAAGCAAGTAAGATTCTAACTCCTTCTATTCTAGAAATGGGTGCAAAGGTTTCACCATAATCAATACCTTCGTCTTGTGCATATCCCTTGCATACTAATCTTTCTTTGTTTCTAGTGACTTCTCCATTCTCATTCAGCTTGTTTTTGAATATCCATTTGGTACCAATGACATTCTTGTCATCTGGTCTTGGTAATAGTGTCCATGTATTTTTCTTCTCAATTTGTTCTATCTCTTCATTCATAGCACTGACCTTTTCTTAATTCTCAAGTGCATTGTAAACAGATTTAGGCTCAAAATCATAAAGTAAACATCTGGTGTTAAGTGACTTAATTCTTTTTCTTGTTCCAGCCTTCTTGTCTCCTATGATTTGGTTCTATGGATGATGCCTTCTGACATGCTTGGAAATTTTTGGTTCATCTCTGTGTTCATCATTCTGATTATCTTCTTCACCTTCATTTTAATCTCCATTGTTCGGAACATCATCTTGAGTATTATCCTGGTCATCGATAATTGCAGCCTGATGCTCGGGTGCAATGTTTTAATGCTTGGGAGTGACACATTATTGCTCGGGTAGAGTGTCAGGTTCTGTATAAACAAACCTATTGTAGTCCTCTGGTTCCTTTTTTCTTTCCTTATCATTCTTTTATGAAAATTCATCTATTTTCATATTTTCACTTTCAATGGTTTTTTTAGATGACTTGTTAAGACATTTATAAGCCTTGATTTTGGTTGAATACCCTAGGAAGATACCTTCTTCACTTTTGCAGTCAATTTTTCCATTTCTTTTATCCTTCAATATATAACATTGACTACCAAATATTCAAAAGTAAATTACATTGGGTGTATGACCATACCAAAGCTCATATGGTGTATTCTTTGTGTCCTTCTTCAATTGTACTCTATTTAATATGTAGACAGCAGTACTGACAGCTTCCCTCCAAAATGTTTGAGTGATGCTTTTCTCAATCATCAATGTTCTTGCACAGTCAACAATTGATCTATTTCTCCTCTTAACAATTCCATTTTGTTGTGGTGTCCTTGGTGCAACAACCTATCTTTTAATTCCATGCTCATTGCAAAAGTCAGTGAATTCTTCTGAAGTAAATTCTCCTCCTCTATCTAACCTTAATCATTTTAATTTATTTTCACTTTTTTTTCTACCATTGCTTTGTACCATTTAAACATCTTAAAATCTTCTGAATTATCTTTTTAAAACATGACTTTCATCATTCTAGAGAAATCATCAACAAAGAGAATGAAATACCTATCTCCATAGTAGCTCTTTGTCTTCATCGGTCCACATAGATATGTATGGAATAATTATAGAATTGCAGTAGATGTATGGGTTTTTCTCTTGAAACTAGACTTTGTCATCTTACCTTTTTGACAATTCTTGCACATGATATGCTTGGGCTTAGTCATCGTTGGTAAGTCTATGACATTCCTTTTGTTGCTTATCGTTATCATGTTTTCAAAGTTCACATGACACAATATTTTGTGCCACAACCATAAGTCTTCATTTCTAGCCATCAAACAAGTGGTATTAGTGTCATCAAGATAGAAAATATTACCTTTTGTCTACTCACCGATACCAATCAACCTTCTAGATTCATTAAAGATCTTTTCCTTCTTATTTTTAAATGCTACTTTGTGACCTGAATTGTTCAACTAAGAAACACTTAACAAATTTTAATTCAGTCCTTTAACCCAGTAAGAATTTTCACATTTTGTCAGGTTATTCAACATTATGGTTCCTTTACCTTCAACTGGACAAGGTGTATCATTTCCCATTCTAACTGAACCACCATTATAGTATTCAAAAGTCTCAAACTTTTGTTTATCATCGGTCATATGGTGAGTGCAGCCACTATCTATGATCCAAGCATCATTTTTACTAACTTTAGATATGAGTGCAATTTCTACATACCTTTCTTCATCTTCATCTAAATCATCCTTCATGGCTACAAATACCATCTTGATGTCTTCTTCTAATTTGGTGTCAGTGTCATTAACTCTTCTCTCAGCTAGGTAACAATATTTCTTCCCTTTGTCCTTGTAGTCTTAGGTATCTCTCTTGTCAGATTGTTGGTTGCTCTGGTATTCTCTATTATCACCTTTGTCAAAATTCTTCTCATAAGGTCTGTCATTTCCTCTGTCATCTTTTCATCGATTTGGACATCTTGTAGAAAAGTGTCCAACCTCTTTAAAATTGAAACATACAAGTGGTAATTTATCTTTGTATATTCCTTTGCCTCTCTGCAATCTTATAGCCATAAGTGTTTCAATTTTCAAGTTCTTGATCCTCATTTTCACTGTCACTATCATTTCTAACAATATGTCTATGACTTGAGTTACTTATCTTAAAAGAAGATTTGAATGAAGATTCTATGGATGGTAAGACACTATTTTCAAACTTATTCATCTCAAATGAAATTAGCCTACCAATCAGACTATCTAGAGTAACTGTATTGTTTGCAACTGCTCTCATTTCTTGAATAGAAAAAAATCTAATAGCATAAATAGGAAATAAGGTTCTTAAGATTTTGCTTACCACTATCTCCTCTTCAAGTGTACCTCCAACTCCTTGGATAGCATTGACTACCTCTTCTATTTTGCTTCTATACTGAGTAATGTTTTCTCCTTCTTTCATCCTTAGGTCATCAAACCTCCCTCTTAGTCTTTCTACCTTTGCTCTGATTACATTGGCATCTCCTCCATGTACAAGCTTCAACTTATCCCACATTTACTTTGCAAAGGTGCAAGTTTTGACATCTTCAAAGTTAGCATCAGAGAGTGATGATGAAAGTTATATCATCATGCAGTTATGATCATTCTTGACTCTTAATTGTTCAAGAGTATGAGGTCCTGTAGGAAACACATATTCAGTATCTGAGTATTGAACAATATCATTTCCAATACTTAATAGGTGGAGTCTTATTCTTCTTTTCCATGATGCAAAGTTGTTTATATTCAACTTGGGTACATCTTATCTGTTCATCTTGTGATCTTTTGCTTGAGCTGTTAAACTCCCTTTCTAAGCACACAAGCTCTGATACCAATTGTTAGTAATAACTGAGAGTGGGGGGGGGGGGTGAATCAGTGGCCTCAAAAATATTCTAATAATCAAACCTTAAAACTTAGTACCACAAAAGTATACCTATATTTATCTTCAGTCCTATAAGATGAATTCCTCCAAATACTTAAATCAATTTACTACTCCTCACAATGCTTTGTAAAACCTTCTACTATAGATTTACTGATTAGCAGTCTGTCAATTTATCGAAAGACAGTAAATTTTCTAGAGTATGTTGATCAATCCAATTAAGTTAAGTGTAATGCAAAACACTAAATTAATGACTCATAAACACATTGACACATGGATTTTTAATATGGAAACCCTGTTAAGGGAAAAACCACTTGGGACCGGTAACCCAAAATTTTCACTCTTCTGAAGTGATCTTGGTGAAGAGCCAACCCTTTTAAAGGTTACAAACACACTGTTAGGTGTGACCTTGTTAGAGGATTTAAAATTTTAGTCTATCACTTGATATCAGGCATCTCTATGCTACCATCCTTGATCAAACACTCACTTGGCCTATCAATAGGTATCTGGCATCTCATGCTATCTTCATGATCAAACTTTTGAATACTCCATTGGATGTATCTCAATATAGAAAGTATCTTTAAATCTTGCTCGGTTAAGAGACTTTATGAACCAATGTTTTAACTAAAATAGTATGATCTATTCACATATACAAATATACTTAGATATTTTCAGATCTATTGTAATCTCACAAACTATTCTAATCAATATAACTCTGTTTATACCTTTTCTCCACTTTGATTCTTCTCGGTGATGTTGTTCTTTGTTGCTCGGTGTTTGGAAAATTCTTTAGCTCTTTCCTCAACTTGTTGATCAACACTGTATGAATTTTCTCTTCATTAGTTTCTCTTTAGCATCCTCTTTTTCATTCCTTTACCCTCACCAATTTTTAATGAATTGAGTTTTCTCTTAAATAGACATGATATCACCGTTGTTAGGTTCTTGATTTTCTTGATCTTGGCATGATCCACAATTCTCGCCAATCAGATTTAAAGAAAAACTCCTATTTTATCTCACTGAGATCTTTTTGCCAACTAGACAAATCAACTTTAAATCAATCACTTATCTTTGGCTTATCTTTTCGATTAAAACAATGATAACTACCAGTTAACTTTATATTTAGCTCTGCCAACTAGATATTTTGTCGTTTGTGAAATCCAGTTAATTTCAGTTAACTCTCTGATAGCATCAGTCAACACTTCAGTTCCCCTCGGGCTTCTCCGTCAGTTTATACTGTGTTTCTAGCCGTTGGGTTTGCTTGTGATTCTGCTCCTCAATTTTTTTGCTTAGGCATCACTGTGACTTGGCTGTCGGTGATCTCTATCCATCGGGTTCCACTTATCGTCAGTGTTTGAAGTCACAATGTAAATGCTTGTCTTTTATGAATTACAAAAAGCATAATCTTTATCTCTCTGATCCTCTAAAGTCTTTAACACTTTGATTATAACCAATTAGATTATATCAAGTTGACATCAATGAAAATACAATCCATTAACTAATTTAATGTCTTGCATTATCCTTCCGCATTTTGGTTATCAACTTAACATCTTCAAACATTCAATCAGTTACATGTCGTCAAAAATAATATCCCCTATTACAACCACATTCAGAAAAATGTATTCTCCTCCTTATATCCAATTGACCCGTCGGAAAGGAGAACCCCCTCTTTGTGAAAATATTTCCCATAAATAATGTCTCATGTGTGGACTTTTAGTTTTAGAATAACTGATTCTTGAAAATTGTCTTCTTTTTCACTGTTATTCACTTTCTCCATCGTATTATTTCCCCACAATGAAATATTAGTCTTTCAACAATTATGTGACTTATTAAAATTATTTAATGATGTAACTTTATTATAATATTATATTAAGGTATGGAATGCATCATAATTTGAGATTGACAGGTATCAATCTATGAACATCCCACAAAAATAGGTTGTCTCTTCTTGTGTCTTGACCAAATTCTTTTCATACTCATTTTAGTTTATCAGTCATGGCAATACTGTCAGTAGAGCAATAACAATAAATTCCAAAAGAATGAATTGCAACTTGCAGTTGGTAAATAGTGGATGTCCATTTTATTTATCATGGCTCTTGTGATAACTTTATATGCATTCCCTTTTGGTTTAATTGAAATGAATGTAATAAGATCCATCAATGCAGATCAAACTTCACTCCATCATAACTGATACTTTCACCATGAAATGCTGATTTGTTTAGGTTGTAATTTATTCCATTATGTAGAATGTTCACACAGTGGAAATTATGTCTTCCTTTGGGAGATATTCTCATATTCATGCTATCTAAGAATTGTAATAGAATTATATCTATCAAACTCATACATTTTATTTTATTTTGTAAATAAATGAAATCCATGCTTCTCCAGGCATAACAAGAGGTTGTTGACCTCTTTGATAGACCTCTACATAGTTGATAGTATCTTTTCAACTCTGCCACATTTTTTAAATTGCTCTGGTGAAGATTTAGAAAAATTTATTTCAAAAAACATATCCAAAATTTAGGAAGATCCAATGGTGGAATAAAATGTTATTGTCTCCGCATTGAGACTATTTTCCACTTTCAAAAAATTTGTGGTTATTGGAAACTTGAAACAATGTACATGTCAATAATTGAGTATAGATCACCACTTTGAGATTCTCTTTGAAAGTATTAGTTCTATTTTAAGACAGAGATATCTTTATAATAGATGAGGATCGTGACTCTTTAGATTCTCTATAATCTATACTGTGAAAGTGATCTTTTTGAAAACCTTATTAGCCACTATCCTTTGTTATCAGCACATGGACTCATGACTAAATTTAACTTTTAAGAAGCCAAATATCCCTTTGTAGCATGAAGATTAAACTTTGTATTTATTAGTTTGGCTATATTGAAATTCATCCAAAAAAAATTACTCTTAGCTTGGTGATCATTTAATACTTTTAAAACTGCAACATTGAACTTGTTGTACCATGAATTCTAAATCTTTGAAATTGAACCTTGAACTTTGATCTACACTTTCATACTAGTGAACTTGAACTTTCAACCTACATGCTAAAATATTGAACTTGAACCTTAAACCTAAATCCTTTGGTTCAGTGGTTCAAAAGTTCATCTGAATACCACTTTTACAAAATACCAACTTTACAAAAAAAAAATTTAACATAGATCAGTACAAGATCTGAGGAAAATAGGAGAGATGATATTTATGACTCGACCTTGAAAGTTTAAAACTCGGGTGTTGAAAGCATGCTGAAAAAATTGATAACAAGAGAAGTTGACATTAAAGGAATTGAAAGATGAAATACAAAATAGAATAATGTCCATAAGTCATGTAGCCCTAAGCCATGATGAAGAAAAGGATAAGTCAAGGATGATAGAAAAGACTCCACCCATGACAAGACAAGGCATAACAACTACCTGCTTCATGGAATCTAGGGACAACAAATGATATGAAGATAATTTGGAAGTTACTTGAATAAAATAGATAGAGAAAAATTGAAAAGGGTAAAGTTTGGCCTTAAAAACAAGGATAATCTTCAACTTATACCTAATCTTGTATTTGAATTTGAAATTGACAAAATTTATTACAACCCACTCTTTGAAGTAAATGAAGAGGCTAGTTTGATATCACACAAAGGTGAATATAAAAATAAATTATGGGATCTAGGAATCATCATGACAAGTACAAAAATTATTATAGGAAATTAATTTTAAAGAGGGGGAGACTGTAATGTCCCCAAATCTAACAGTACACCAATAATACTTCTTTAATTTTGTGAAGTCTTTAAAACAGAAAATTGCATAAAATAGATAGTTCAAGTATAAGTAGTGATCATGGTATTATAATCACTACATAATACCAAAGTTACTAATGATAAAAGACATGGAACACAACATTATCTATCAAACATCATCTAAAGAGGGTGGTGGAAGGTTTCAAGGACCAAATTAATTTATGGAAACCAAAAGCGACCATATTATAATCAAAGACCATATATGAGGTCTTATCATCTTACAAAAGGAAATGTGTATGGAAAATTTATAATATAAAATATGGTGAGAAGGATATTGAATTGATAACGTGGACCGATTCCAATTATGGAAACAATTATTATAATTAAGTTACAATGAGGCATTATAGTAAAAAATATTACTCGCGACCATCATCCCTAATGAAAAGGTGGGATACTAAGGAGACTAATCACTAAATGTAACATAAAAAATAATTATAAATGATAATGAAGATGCATGAGTCATGTTATTTACACATGAATTTTCAAATACATATTTTTCTTATTCTCTTGGATATGTTCTATTTAGATCCAACAACCTAATTGGCTTACTGGTGCAAGTGTGAACATCATATTTCAGAGACAACATATAAGGAATCACACTATTAAAATTGTATATTAGAGACAACATTCATTGAAGTGCAAGAATTCATTAATAACCAGACATAATAGTAATCTCTTCTAAGCAATTACTTCCGATTGCATAATATTATCAATATATCAGATACCACAACATTTCTATAAGCAATAAATATTGATTGCATATTTATTGCAAATTTCCATTGTAAATCATACATAACATAATCAATATATCACTATAAGTGATATAATTCATCTTTCACATTTTATAGATTCATTTCATATTAGACATTAAATTTTTTATATAAAACATATTGTATGCATCATAATTGTATATCAGACATAACAATTATCAAATAACTGTTATTGTGCATATACTTTCTATTGAATATATATCATATATAACATTGATATTCATTTATCTTCCATTATTTTCTTAGTTCATAGTCATTTGACATAGTAAGAAGGATTAAGTAATAGTCCCAACATTCCTTCATAGCCAAAAAGGGGACATTAAATTTACATCTATGGAAATTGATAAATTAAGTGATATATGTTTTTTATTTTTTATTTTTAAAAAGGTGGCAGAGCCACTTGATATATTAATATTATTAAAAATTGGTTCAAAGAGCTCCTGGAGAAAAGAACCAAAAAGAAAAACTCTGATCATTGCTCATATACATAACAAAAATAAAGAAGTTTGAAACTATACCAACCCCTACTAGCCATAGCTAGTTATAATCAAAAGAATGAGATTCCCACTATGAAGCCCTAATCCTATACTACTACATTGGCCCATAGACAGTACATTAGCCCTTAGGGAAAATTCATCTGAACCATTTACATCAGCCCATAGGCAAACAAAAAGCCCTTAGGCATAATACATAATTGGATGGAAGAGAAATAATAGCACGCATAATGGAAGACCCAAAAAAACTACTTCATGTCAATAAACTACCCTGTAGACACACCTACAGAAGAAAAAGAGCTATACAACATAGTACCTACAAAAAAATTTACTTTTTAACCCTCCATAAAACAAGGAACAGTACCTCCACCCGAGAAAAGATTCAAATTAAGGTCAAGGATGAGATGAGCATTCGGAGAGATGAGTTGTGGGGGAGCATCAGAGGGTCAAGCCATGGAGGAAGGATCCTTCTCAAGAAGATCGAGCAGTGAAAACACTACTTGATGAACACCCGACACGCTCTCCTTAGTGAGGGAACCAGAAAATTGCTGCAGAGCCCAGTCTAAAAGATTGTCATTCTAGATCCTTCTTAATGCTTTCGAGGACCATGTAAACCACATGATGATTGAGGGTCGAATGATGATGAAATATACCACCAATAAGGGCTACACCACCCCATAGGTCATACTTCTGCAAGGCCTTGCTAAGCTTATTACCACCAATTAACTCTGGTTTCACATACCGTGAGGCAATTAAATCCAAATGATAGGGAGACTGCAGAAGATCATAGTTTTTAGAAATAAAAATTGATAAAATTTGGGAGGGATAGATGATACACTTTCCAAAAGGGAAGAGAATGTCATGACCAATAATCCTCTTAATACTATGGCGAATATGATGTCATTCACAGAAGAATATTGTTGCCAGCATATCATCTTTAATACATCCAACAAATGGCTTCTCCCATTCTTCAACCTCAAGAGAAACCCTATAATTCCACAGGTAATAATACATATGGAGAGTAGAATAGGAAGAGAAAGTATCCAACCAAGTACTAATACCCACCAAAGAGCTAGGTCTCCCTAACATTTTGAACAACCCATAGCACAAAGAAAGACTAGCGGGAAAAAATGGGGAGAAAAGCCAATACACGACCAGACATACTAAATCAAGACAAGCCTAGGAAGAACTAAAAAAGAAATACTGAGACAACTTGTTAAGGAGATATAGAGAAATAAACAGAGAATAATCATCACAATGAAGAGAAAAGGATGACATGAAACTCGAAATAAATGCAACCGTAAAGAAAAAGATAGCACACAATTTAAACACAGGTGAGGGATCACATTATTAATTGCAGAAGAACAAATTAATAATAGTGAACAAATTTTATAATAAACATTTGCATTTATGGGAAACCAAGGTCTCAAAACTTTACAAAAGTTTCCTTAAGGAGAGCTTAGAAAAGAACAAGTGGCTAGATATAACAAATTAAAAGCATAAAAACAACTAATTAGAAATGATATAAAAATAAGTATTAAAGGAGGAAGGAGGAAATAACACTATGGGGGAAATCATTTTCCCCTAAGATACATCTTGAAGAAATTATCACTTTCCACTACAAGGTTGGAGGTTCACTATGTGGTCCTAATCTTATAGTAAGGAAATGGTAGTGGTAGATCAACTCACTAACACAATGATAGATTTTATCATATTGTTCATTTTTTCTTTCATGTCCTTTATTTTGTTTTTCAAGGTAGCAATAGATCTAGAAATTACACTATAGGGGAAGCATTATTTTTTATTTATCAATTTCAATAGTGGGTGATTGAGAAGTATCCTTGAAATTAGTGGCCTAAAGGCTAACAATGAAATCAGAGTCCATGTTGAGGGAATTCATCTCTTCAAAATAACTAGTACCCTCCCATTTAATTAATGGTGTTTTCTCAGTGATGGAATTATGCAACACTCATTCTTACTAGAAATATATTTCTCCAAATAAGAAGGCTCACTTGATAATTTTATTTTCTTTAGGTCGGGAGTTTTGGCACCAACCAATCTACAAGATCTCCTAAACTTCACCTTTATTATTATTAGAATACTTTTCATGGCCCATGATGTTATTTTCATCCTAACCCAACTTATCAAGGGTAAGTTCAAGAAGGATTTAACTATAAAAATACTATCGTATATAGGAAATTGACCCCCTCTTTTCATTTTCTTTTGCATGGCCTTCTAGTTCCACATTTTTTCATAGCAGTTTCAAACTTTCATTTCTTTCTAGTTTTTGAAAACTCTAGACCAAAAGGAGAGGTAGGGAGTTATTTAAGGGAATGTAATCCTATTATCTTTGCATCAACCCTTATTCACAAATATAATTTTTTTTTTGGGGACCTTTTATGGTACAATTTGTAGCCAAAGAGGAGTTAATTTTTTAGTTCACAAAGGAATTTTTAGCTATAACAAGGGATATCCTTTTCATAGGTCTATCTTTAGTTTGGTTTTTATCCCCACTAATAAAATGTAACATGAAATAAAATAGAATTTTGTGGGTGGGGGGTGATTGGATGATAAAAATGTATGGGCAAGTTTGTGTATCTCTTATGGAAGAACTTAGAGAACTAGGCCCAATTATTTCTTTTATGTTGCATTGGAAGGACCAAGATCCTATTAGGCTTGAAAATGGAATCAAGCACCAAAAGGATGCAATGATTTCCTTCGCTATTATGTAATTGAAGAGTAAATGTAACTATAGAATTGATGAGGAAAAGTCAAATTTAAGCTCAAATGAGGAATAATTTTGACTTTTACCATGCACAAACTGATAGAAAGTAGACATATCAATTATGTTACTAGAAACAGGACTCAAAAATAGAAACTAACCTATAAAATCAATTTGAAGGTAATCTGGAGGGACAAGGTTGATTGGGTCAGGTTATTCTTGGGACTATATGGACTGGGTTGACCTATTCCCTCCACTTCTGACTATTTTTAGTTATAAAATGTAGTCGGGCTCTTGTACTTCCCAGATCTTGTCCCAAAATTGGCGCCACTTGTTTTTGCAAACATAAAGGTGAATTTTTTTTTGTTAGGGAGGGGTTTTTCTGTGTGAAACCCTAGTTGAGGAATCAACATTTAAATTCAAATTAAATATGCATAAATAGAAAGTGTGTTGATGTAAAGCATATGCTAGATCTAAAAATGAAATGTTTATACCTTCACAGATTGACTTTTAATATTAATTTATATGAAGATTCTTTGTATTGTGGTTGCATTGTCTTGAATTATTGACAATAATCAAGGATGCCTTTCACAAACTCCTAGATCTACAAATACTCCTCAAATCTCCAATGTTGTTATGCTTGATGTCATTCACCTTAGGAAGGAATTAATTCAAATTGATATTTGTGTAATTGAAATAAGGTTCTTCTTGGTTTATTAAGGTATTCTCTACTTGGCCTTCATGAGGGAGAGAATCTTGCTACAATGGAGAATATGCCCTTCAAAGATGCATTGGATACTTGAAAACTGCCTTATACTATGATTTTATTGTCTTGAATTATTGAGAAGAATAAAGGATGCCTTTCACAAATGCCTAGATCAAAAAATACTCCTAAAATATCCAATGTTGTTATTCTTTATGTCACTCAACTTAGGAAGGAATTGATTCACATTGATATTTGTGTAATTGAAAGAAAGATCTTATTAGTTGATTAATGTCTCCTATACTTGGTCTTCATGAGGAAGAGAGTATTTCTACAATAGATAATATTGACTTCAAAAGATTCCTTGAATTCTTGAAATGTTCCTTTGAATTTGGTTGTATTGTCTTGAATTATTGAGAAGAATAAAGGATGCCTTTCACAAATCCCTGGATATACAAAGACCCCTCAAATCTCTAATTTTTTTATGCTTTATGTCATTCACCTTAGAAAGGAATTTGATTCACATTAATATTTATGTAGTTGAAATAAGGATCTTCTTGGTTGATTAAGGTCTCCTCTACTTGGCCTTCATGAGGGGGAGAAACTTGCTACAATAGAGAAGATTGTCTTCAAAAGATGCCTTGAATGCTTGAGTGTTTGATCTTGGAATATTCCCTTATCACTTCTATTCCAAAATGAGGAGAGGTAAGTTTCTTATATAACCCTTAAAAACATTTTAGAGCTAAAAAATTGAAGGAATCTAACAATAATTTGAGTTTCCCACTCAATTTTTGAGACTGAATCCCAAATCAAATTTTGGAGCAAACCTTAGGGAATAGACTGTCTGGATCAACCTATTCCTAAAATAGGTCGGCCAACCTATTCTCCCCAAAAGGATTAGGATTTTGGTTAGGAGGTCCCAACCATGAAGAAGATGCCAAAAAGAAAATCAAAATTGGGGCTAGATCAGCCATAACAAACATGACAGCTTGAGTACACTAAAATAAGACCTAAGTGAGAATCCAATTATAGGTGAGTATAATTTAGGATGATACATTTAGCCCCCAATTTTTTGGGAGTATTATATTACCTCATGCTCATGGTAAAGTAGATCAAAGCCTAGTAAATAATTATCAAGGTCAATGAGACAAGGAGACACCAAACCCCTAAGTATCTTAGGTCCATATCTAGTCCAAAACAAAGATAAAAAGAAGAAAAACTTAAAAAGAGAGAAAGAATACATGACCACTAGCCTAGTAATGTTTGGCTTACTGAGAGAGAGAGAGAGAGAGAGAGAGAGAGAGAGAGAGAGAGAGAGAGAGAGAGAGAGAGAGAGAGAGAGAGAGAGAGAGAGAGAGAGAGAGAGAGAGAGAGAGAGAGAGAGAGAGAGAGAGA
>MU224229.1:2383215-2403953 GCA_018584345.1 Thuja plicata | reverse complement strand
TTGTTAAACCTTGGAAGGGAATTTCTTGATGAACTATTGTTGTTTTCAATTGTGAATACTTGTTTGTATGTATGTCTCCCGTTCATTTCTAGATCCCCTAGCTCGGGGGTGGCCTTGCAAAGGCCTAGGTTGGGAGGTGAGCCTCCATGGTCAACCAAAGATTTCTATGCAGGTTCTGGAAAAGCTCCTGGAAGTGTAACTGGAGTCTTGGAACCTTGGTTGTGTTCCTTTTGTTCAATAATCACTTTCTTTTTTTAAAGTTCTTCCCTTGATACGTTTAAAGGAGATTGGAAAGTTGTAATCCCCTTGTTTAAAGCTCATGTATTATGAAAAAGTTGTATTCACTTCTTCCTTGTAATAAAAAGAGGAACTTGTACTTTATGCTTGTATCATTAATGACATTATTGGCTATTTCAGAATTAGTCTTATTGATAATCTAAGTAATGTAAATAAAGAAATCTTTAGGCTATTACATTAACTAATATTGTAGATTAAATTTTTCAATTAACTTAATTTGTCAATATTGCATAGGTGTGTGATGGAAGGAAAAGACTTCATCATCTTTAGTTAAATATAACATAATTACATGGAAAATTTTAGTTCATTTGGTTAAGGTTTTAATGCCCAAATTTTGGGGCATGACAAGATGGATAAGGAGACATTGCTTTCCTTTGTGTTCATATTTTAATTATCATGCTCCTATGCATTATTCACTAGATCCCTTAATGGATATAATGATTTCCTTAAGGATTCATCATCCTTCTCTTGACCCCTTTGGAGATAATGGTTTCCTTAGGCATGGTTGCCTTTTCTGGATCCATTAATGGAAACAATGCTTTCCCTGAGGACCAACCCCCTTTGTTTTGATGGGTTCACTATCATAACATGGAGTGCTATTGATGTCATCTTTTGTAGCTATTTCTCTTTGCATGATATTTGGTAAGCAAATACCTTACTAGGTTAGTGGTCATGCCTCTGCCTCTTTTCTCTCTCTTCTTTCTATCTTTTGAGTGATACCTCTTTTATCTTGGTTTTGGATTTGGATAGAACTTAATTCACTTGGGGGTTTGATGTTTCTTTGTCTCCTTGACCTTGATAAGATCGTTCTATGTATTGATCTACTTTATCATGAGCATGAGTTTATTTCATACTCCCACTAAAATGGGGGCTAAATGTATTATCCGAAAAATTTAGCATCCATAATTGGATGCTTATTAGGACCTACTAGACCCCATTTTGGTGATAGATTTCCTTCTCATTTTTTTTCTATTATGTTCTAGTTGGGTAGCTTTGGTTTTTTAGGTGGCAGTCACTCCAGTTGAATTTTTAGCTGATGCGATCTGATGGGTTTGTTCTAGACATCTTAGGGAACATTTTTCTATGATAGAATCTTGTTTCATTCTTTTTTGGAGAATATATCATAATATTGGTACGATCATTTTCTGTTATTCAGTTTACCAGTTGGTCTTGATGTTTTTGATCAGTTTCCCAATCTACCTGTTGGAATCTCCATGTTCAATCGTGTCAGCTCATTATTACAGTTGAGGCTGACCTTAATGTATGATCGCATCTCCTAAAGCTTGATTTGGAGGTTGTTCTTAATGGTTTTGGGTCCTAACCTAATTGTGTAACACATTTTCCTCTTCTTGGAGGATGTGATCTTTTTTCGCTAACTTGTGGGTTGCGGTCTTGTATATATTTTTAGGTTTAGGGTCTTTGGTAGGGGAGATTTTTGTTAGGTAGCTTTGAGAGGTTAGCATCCAATATAGATCTATTTTTTTGATTGTATCAAGAATGTGTGCCTTTGAATGTAATTTGGCATGTTGTTGGGCATGTAAGATGTAAATCTTGAGTTGATAATAATATGAAGGCCTGCAAGGCATGTTTTTTGTTCATTTATGAGTTGATTATGAGTTGATATGGATTTTTTCTATTGTTTTGACTCTTGCTACAAGATTGGCCTATCTCCAATGGGGATACTTCGTTCATGGCCACATCAAGTGGTATCAAAGCAAGTTTTGATCTTGTGGTGGCAATAATTTGAGATCTTAGACTTACAAAGTTCCTGGGGTGTTTCTTGTGAGGTGGCAAAGACTAGATCTATCTTGCATCAATGAAGGACTTGTGTAAGAGTGAATGGAAGGGATTTTTGTGGAAGGTTGAGTTGTTATTGTCGGTTGATGGCTTGTATGATTTTATAAAGGTATGATTTGTTAAATGATGGTTGATTTTGTCCCTTTCTGATTGTGAAGCTTGGAGTGGGTTGAGTTCCATGAGACATCTTGTTCCTGAGAGAATGTTCTATAGATAGTCAAGTGAGATGTAATTGAGATCTTGCAGTCAGATTTTTGAGCAGAGGTAGTTGCACCTTGTGAAGGCAAGGAATTTTTTGGATAGGATGAACCTTAGAAGCATGAACAAAATATTTGAAGACCTTAGGGTTTATTTGAGGTCTTATATTTGTAATGATTTGGTTGGTTTGAGGAGGAATCTTGAATTTGAGAGTGAGTATGAAGAAGCTACTGAAGGGATGAAAAGGTTGAGTTGGAACCTATTGATTAAGAGGTGGATTTTTTGTCTTGTGAGAAGGATTGTTCAAAGGATGAGAAATCAAGTTAGGGTTACTACTAAGATCGAGGCTAAGCTTGATGAGGCATATACATCGATGAAATTTTTGAATAAGATTGCAAAGGATAAGCTAGATGTGGTCATGGGTGAATTTCATAATATGTCGATTGAATCTAATGAGCTATTTGAGGAATGTCTTGTTATTGAGGAGGATAATGAGATTGTTGATATTGAAGACGTTGATGTTGTTGAATTTGGAATTGAGATTCCTTTGGCTGAATCTGGCGACCTTGTTGGGGTGGTTGTTGAGTCTGATGTTGTTTAGAGTAGGGGTGTTACTCTTGATGAGATTAGTGAGTATGAGAGGGTTGTGATAAGACTCTTAGTTGTGATTTGTGCATGATGTTGATGGAGAGTTTTAAACTGATTTGTTTTAGTTGAGTGTTGATTTTTTGTAGAGATTACCTAGAGGGTGTGAGATAGGAGACATGTGGTTATTTTTTATTTTGATTCTAATCATATTTTTTTGTGCAAGAGGATGGTGTCTCTTGTGTTGCAGTGTAGGTGTGGAAAGAGGGACTGTATTTCCTTGACATAGATGACTACTTGAGCATGAGGATGGATGTGGTGAGAGTGAAGATGAAGACTGATATTAGGATAGAGTTGTTGATGGTGATGAAGATGGATGAATGGTTGAAGGATAAAGGTGGTGGATTCCGTAATGTTCTTGATTTCCTAATTTTTGATGGACTAATGATAGAGGGTGTTTAGATGTGTCATGAGAATGATTGGTTGAGGTTGAAATTGGGTTTGTGAAGAAGAGTGTAGATCTTGTGTGTAGTTATGTGGCTAATTGGTTTAGTTGTTTCTATGGATTTGATAGCTGGTTTGATTTTATGTAGAGGTGGTAGAGATCCGATCAAAGGAGGGAAGAGAGTTCTTGTGTACCATTTCATATTCTTAACCATGAGGGTTGAGAATCCTAAAGTAAAAATGAAATTTTTTATCCAGTTGTGGATTTTGTCTACAGCTACAAAGTAAGAGGCTCACTTTTTATTAACCCTGAGTGTCTGATACGGGAGAATCTTGAGACCTTGGAAATATTGCATCAACCAAAAATATTTCCTTCTTGTTTTTGTTTTTTTTCTATTCCAGCTGGGCAATTTTGGGGTTTTAGATGGCGGTCACTTCAGTTGGCTTTTTGGTGTAGGACCACCTAAGGTTAGAAAACTTTCTAGGATAGAAAGTATTTTCAGTTTGTAAGGTGTTTTGTTTCACCATTCTTGTAATGAATGAGGTCAATCGGTGAAAAAACACCATAGTTTATTAGTAGTTGTTTTCTAGTTTAAAGTGTGTGTTGAGGTAGCTTATAAACCTCTAGAAATCCAACAAGGCTCTAGTAACCAAAATTGATGAATTGCCACTAAGTTATACTAGTTCTCAGGAAAATTTGTTGCTCGGTAAGGCTACTCGGCAATCTTGCTCAGTTTACACTAGGTTGCTTGGGTATGCTGTGTAGAATGACTCAGAAATGTTGCTTGGTAATGGCGGTTTGTTGCTCGGTTGTGTCGGTTAATGGCCCAAAAAATGCGGGATGTGATTTTTGTGACCAGCTGGGTCAATTGCAATGGCTCCCAATGTGTCATTTTTGTCTTTGATGGATATAGACACCTATTCCAGTGATGGGAGGGTCATTTATGGCTCAACCATGCCTTCTATGCAAGGTGGTTAAACTTGTTAAAGAGCATGAGATATTTTGGAGATATTTCTAAGGGATAGATATATAGTTGAAAGCTTTTGTAAGAGAGTAGTAGTAGAAAAAAAGAGAGGAATATATTGTATTTTGTAATAGATTATATTTTGTGAATATAGAGAGCACTTGGAGAATTATCTTGAGCATTTTTTTGATCATTTCCATGTGCAACATCTATTGTTACATTATTCAAGTTGAACCAGTCAGTTTAGCTAGGAGGATGGATCTATCCTATTAGATTCCACAACATGAAATAGTAGCTTCATAGTGAGATCCAAGTCTAGAGAACTTGAGGTGAAGATATTAGTGACTTCCTCAAGTTAGGGTTTGATAATACCCTATAAGGTCCATTCAGCGACCTAGAAGCAGAGTTAGGATGAATCTCAGTAAAAACTAGACTTGGATTCTACCTCAGATTGGTATCACAGAAAGTCAGAGAATTGGGCTTGTGTTTTTTGGATGTGATTTTCAGAAGAGTCTATAAATTAATCCAACATGGTGTCCAATGTAGAGCTGGAAATAGATGTCAGAGAATAGAGAGAGGAGAATAGACTCTTGAAGGAGTAGTTAGCTGAAATGACATTCAAGTTAGAAGAAGTGCAGCTTCAAACTACAGCACTCAGAAAACTGATGAGAGAAGTTGATGAGAAGGGTAAATTAGTGGTCAAGGAGGACATGATCCCAGAGCTAGGCCATGTACTTCAAGAAGAGCCATTCTTGAAAGCATTGAAGGCAATGAGTGGCAAGTCCTTAGAAGGTGTGCCTTAGTTTAGTGGCAAGATGGATCCAGAATTAATCATGGAATGGATAGAAGGTCTTGAAAATCACTTTGATTGTGACAGTGTGACTAAAGCTCAAAAAGTCAAAATAGCCAAGACCAGATTGAGAGAAGCTTCTCTCACTTGGTGTAAATTTGTCCAAGATGAAAGGGAAAAAGGAGGAAAGAACCCCATAACAAGTTGGAAAGGTATGGTAGCAAAGATGAAGGAAACTTACCTTCCTAATTATTATGAAGTGCAATTGCACAAGAAAAGGCAGAAAGACTTAGAAGTCAGTGCCTATACAGAAGAGTTTCATAAGCTACACTTAAGGTCCCATGTGATGGAAGAAGAAAGCCTAAAGGTGGAAAGATATCAGAATGGCCTCAAATGGATTATTCAAGAAGAGATTAGTCTCTTAAGCCCCAAGAGTGTACATCAATGCTATCAACTAGCTCTCAAGGTAGAAGAAAAGTTCAAGAAGAAAAAAGACTCAAACAATAGAGGTAGAGGAAGAGACAATAGAGGAATAGAGGAGGATATAGAGGAATAAATCCTTAAGCTAAGAATCAGAGTGAGTCCAAACTCATAGAAAACCAAGGAGAATCTAGTAACACTAGAGGTGGTTACAATCAAGGAAGAGGTTCAAGTAACAGTTCAAGAGGAAGAATTGATAACCAAGGAAGAGGATATTACTTCTCTTCGTTGAAGTGCTATAACTGTCAATAGTTTGGGCATCCTACATATCAATGTCCTACAAAGAGCTCTACTTCACAAGGAGGAGAGAAAAGAGCTAACAATGTGCAAGAAGAGTCTTCTAGCAGAAAGACTGAACAAGTCTCTATAGGATCAGAGATGGGAGATAATTTGATGGTTCGGAGAGCACTCCTCAAAGAACCAATCAAAGAAGAGCCAATCCAAAGAATATTTGTGTTTAGAGTCAACTACAAGGTACTCAGGAAGGACTGTAAAGTTATCATAGATTCAAGTTCTACTGATAATATAGTTTCCTTAGAAGCTACTGAGAAGTTGAAATTGACAAGGATAACTCTCACTAATCCTTATAGAGTTATTTGGTTGAATAAAGATCAACATGTAATAGTCAGTGAACAAGCTTGGATAGAATTTTCCATAGGGATGTATAAGGAAAAATTTTTGTGTGATGTCCTACCCATGGATGTGTGTCATCTGCTATTAGGTAGATCTTGGTAGCTTGACCAAGCTGTAGTGCATGATGGATTTAAGAACTCATATTCCTTCAAGAAGGATGGAATAAATTTTAGGGTACATTCAACCTTGGAAGAAGAGAAAGATAAGAAAAGAGGTCCCAACCTATTGTTGGATGGTGAGAAATAATTCTTAAAAACATTGGAAGAAGATGGAGTAGGCTTTTCTTTGGTTTTAAAGCCACAAGGTGGAAAGGGAAATAAGAGGGAGGAGTTGCCTTTAGAGATCCTAGGGTTGTTAACTCAATACCATGCCATAGTTAGTGATGGTCAACTAGCTATCCTACCACCTGAGAGAGTTATTAGTCATCAGATAAAATTTATTCTAGGAGCCTCACTTCCAAATAAAGCTTCTTATAAGATGACCCCATAGCAATATGCAGTGATTTCTAACCAAATACATAAACTAATTAACCAAGGGTTGATTAGAGAAAGCATAAGTCCTTGCAATTTTCCCATGGTACTTGGAGGTTGTGTACCTATTCTAGGGCCATAAATAGGATTATTATCTGGTATAGGTTCCCAATACCAAGGATACAAGATTTGATGAATTGTCTTGGTGAAGCTAAATATTACTCCAAGATAGATCTTAAGAGTGGATATCATCATATAAGAATTAAAGGGGGAGATGAGTGGAAGACTATTTTTAAGACTACCGAAGGACTTTATGAATGGCTTGTTATGCCTTTTAGGTATTTAAATGCCCCAAGTACATTTATGAGATTGATGAATGAGGTTTTTAAGGACTTCATTGGAAAATGGATTATAGTGTACTTAGATGACATCCTAGTGTTCAGTAAGACCAAAGAGGATCATCTTAGACATCTACAAATGGTAATGCAAAGATTGCATGAAGAAAAGTTGACAATCAGCTTGGAAAAGAGTGAGTTCATGAAGCAAGAGTTGGTATATCTAGGTTTTGTTATCTCATAAGGTAACTTGAAGATGGATATCAGCAAGGTGGAAACAATATTGAATTTTCCTACACTAAAATCAGCTACTGAAGTAAGAAGCTTCCATGGTTTAGCATAGTTCTACCAGAAGTTCATCAAGCAGTTTAATGAAATTAGTGCACCTATTTTAGATACCATCAAAGGAGGTATGAAATCCAAGTTCCAATGGAATGAGAAGGTTGATGAAGGATTTGAGCATATGAAGAAGAGGATAGCAACTCAACCGATCTTGATACTTCCTAGTTTTGACAAATTGTTTACTGTGTAGTGTGATGCTAGTAATATTGCTATCGGTGTAGTTTTGAGTCAAGAAGGAAAGCTAGTAGCCTTTCATAGTGAGAAGCTTAGTGATGCAAAGAAGTATTACTCATATGATTTGGAATTGTATGCATTAGTGCAAGCACTAAGGAAATGGAGACATTATATCCTTCCCAAAGAATTTGTAGTCTTTACTGACAATCAGGCTTTGAGTTTTTTAAGTTCACAAGATAAACTAAGCCATAAGCATATGAAATGGGTGGAGTACATCCAAGCCTAAACCTTCACCATAAAGAATAAGAAGGGAGTACATAATAAGGTAGAAGATGTATTGAGTAGAAGGTTACTCACAGTGCAATAATTTTAGCTAAGAAGCATTGGCATTGAAAGATTCAAATATTTGTATCCAGCAGATAAAGACTTTGTATCAGCATACAAGGTATGTCAAGAATATCAAAATCATTTTCATAGTGATTATTCAGAGTATACTCTTCAAGGTCTTCTATTTAAGGGAGGAAAACTCTATGTACCAAGAGGTTCCATGAGAGAGAACCTAGTACAAGAAAAGAATAATGGTTCCTTAAGTGGACATTTTGGGTTGAATAAGACTCTAGAACTGGTCAAGAGGTATTACTATTGGCCAAGAATGAATTGGGATGTCCAAAAGTATGTAGAGACTTGTATGGTTTTTCAGAAGGCAAAAGGGACTTCATCCAATCTAGTATTGTATCAACCCCTTCCTATCCCAAATAGACCATGGGAATGCCTTAGTATGGATTTTGTAGTTGGACTACAGAAGGCCAAGTAAGGAATGGACAACATCTTTGTGATTGTTGATAGGTTCAGCAAGATGGCTCACTTTGTGCCATGCAATACCACACATGATGCATGTTACATAGAAAAATTTTCCTTTAGAGAAGAAGTAAGGATACATGGATTACCTCTTAGTATTGTAATAGATAGAGACTCCAAGTTTATGAGTCATTTTTGGAAAAACTTATGACAGATGCTTGGTACAAATCTTTCTTTTAGCTCGGCATATCATCCATAGACCCATGGTCAGATTGAAGTGGTGAACCAAAGCTTATGAAATCTTTTGAGATGCCTCACCAAGGAGTATGGACAATCATGGGATCAGTTACTTTCTCAAGAATAATTTGCATACAATGATACAGTCAATAGATCCACTGGAAAGAGCCCTCTTGAAATAGTGTATGGGATTCATCCCAGGGGTATATGTGAATTAAGGCATCTTGGAAACAATGCAGAGAGAACTGGGTACGCTGAAGATTTTTCTCAATCCATGAAGGAGGTCCATGATTTAGTTAAGGAAGAATTGATAAAGAGTACAACTCACACAAAGTAGAAGGTAGATGCAAGGAAAAGAGATATTCAATTTACCATTGGAGATTTGGTCATGGCGCACCTTAATAAATCAAGGTTGTAGAAAGGAGTTCCGAGTAAACTTCAGATGAGGAAGATAGGTCCTTGTGCAATATTGGAAAAGTATGGGTCTAATGCTTATAAAGTTGATCTTCCTACAGACATAGCATTATATCCTATTTTTAATGTGTCAGATTTAGTATCCTATAAAGGACCCATTCCAGAAGGAGATTCTGATCTAGTAGTAGATACTGAGGATCTCAAGGCACTCAAACTTCATGTTACATAGAAACTGAAGGTAGAGAAGATTTTGAATTCAAGAGTTTCCAAGCAGACTAGAAGGTAGACCTACATGGAACATCTAGTCAAATGGCAAGGACAAGTTGATTCTGAGGCTACATGGGTGAAAGAAACCAATTTCAATAAGTTAGGTATTAATCCTGACTTACTCCAATCACCTGGAAGTTGATTTATTTTTGTTTGGGGACTATGGTGTAGGAGCACCTAAGGTTAGAACCATTTCTAGGATAGAAAGAATTTTCAGTTTGTAAGGTGTTTTATTCCACCATTCTTGTAATGACTGAGGTCAATCGGTGAACAAACACCATAGTTTCTTAGTAGTTTTTTTCTAGTTTAAAGTGTGTGATGAGGTGGCTTATAAACCTCTGGAAATCCAATAAGGCTCTAGCAACCGAAATTGATGAATTGCCACTAAGTTATACTGGTGCTCAGGAAACTTTGTTTCTCAGTAAGGCTACTCAGGAATCTTGCTTGGTTTACACTAGTTTTCTTGGGTATGATGTGCAGAATGACTCAGATATGTCACTTAGTAATGGCGGTTTGTTTCTCAGTTATGTCGGTTAATGGCCCAGAAAATGCAGATGTGGCATTTGTGACCAATTGGGTCAACTGCAACAGCTCCCAACGTGTCATTTTTTTATTTTACGGACAAGGACACCTGTTACAGTGATGGGAGGGTCATTTATGGCTTGACCATGCCTTTTGTGCAAGGTGGTTGAAATTGTTAAAGAGCATGAGATATTTTGGAGATATTTCTGAGGGATAGATATATAGTTTAAAGATTTTGTAAGAGAGTATTAGTAGAAAAAAAGAGATTAATGTATTGTATTTTGTAATAGATTAGAGTTTGTGAATATAGAGAGCACTTGGAGAATTATCTTGAGCATTTTTGTGATGGCTTCCATGTGCAATGTGTATTGTTACGTTATTCAAGTTGAACCAGTCAGTTTAGCTAGGAGGATGGATCTATCCTATTAGATTCCACAGCATGAAATAGTAGCTTCATGGTGAGAACTAGGTCTAGAACACTTGAGGTGAAGATCTTAGTAACTTCCTCAATTTAGGGTTTTATAATACCCTATAAGGTCCATTCAGATACCTAGAAGCAGAGTCAGGCTAACTCTCGGTAACAGCTAGACTTGGATTCTACATCACTTTTTAGCTGATGTGATTTGATGGGTTCTTTCTAGACATCTTGGGGAAAATTCTTCTATGATTTCATCTTATTTCATTCTATTTTGGAGAAGATATCTTAAGATTGGTCCAGTCCTTTTCTATTCTTCACTTTACCAGTTGGTCTTGGTATTTCTAATCGGTTTCCCAATCTATCAGTTAGATTATTCATGTGTAATCGTGCTAGCTCATTATTATGGTTGAGATTGGCCTTATTGTATGATCACATATCTTAATGCTTGCATTGGAGGTTGTTATTAATGGTGTTGGGTCCTAACCTAATTATATAACATGGTTTCTTCTTCTTGGAGGATGTGATCTTTTCTAACCAACTTGTAAGTTGCAGTCTTGTATATATTAATAGTCTTAGGGTCTTTAGTAGGGAAGATTTTCAATAAGTATCTCTAAGAGGTTAGCATCCAGTATGGATTTGGTTTTTTGATTGTATCAGGCATGTGTTCCTTAGAATGTACCTTGGCATGTTTCTAGGCATGTAAGATAAATCTTGAGCTGGTGATAATATGAAGGCATGCAAGGCATGTTTGTTTTTCATTGCTAAGTTGATTATGAATTGTTGTGGATTATTTCCGTTGTTTTGACTCTTGCTGCATAATTGGACTGTCTCCATTGGGTAAACTTCGGTCATGGATGCATTACATCCTGACACCCATTTCAAATTTGGGTCCATTCTTCTAAGAACTAAATATTTCAAACGTTCTATTTTTGCACTTTTTGGCCCAAATTTGGCCCAAAGCCATATGCTGGAGTTTTGGTGGTAAATTTGATTTTGTGATCAGCCTAGCTTATTTTTGAATCCTGGAATGATGGATTGATATATAAACACCCTATCTCTACTCATTTTGATATGAATTCATGATCTACAATTTTTCAATCAAGTTTTCATAAGGCATTCAAGAGATCAAGCATTCAAGCAATTGGATTCAAGATTTGAAGGCAAGCATCCAAGATCTAGTTTCTCCAAGTCTCCAATTCTTCAATTCAATTTGTTCCAAGGAAATATTTTCCAATTGAAGAAATTTTCTCTCCCATGATGATAAAATAGAGAAGTTCTCATTCAAGAAAGAAGATCCTTTCTTCCATATGCATTCATTCCCCTTCATTGCAAGTGATTATCAAGTATATCTACATTAAATATCTAGGAGTAGCATTCAGAGATCCATGCATTTGTGAGGGAATCCTTGATTCCATTCTACATTCTAAGGTCAACTCTTTTGATCCAAGCACATTCAAGCATCTTCATGGCTATGAGCAATTTCTACATCCATCCATGAGGGTTTATACAAGGTTTATGTCTATTTTGGCATCTACATTGCATCTTTCCTATCTTTTCCATTTTCATCAATCCCAAATTTAGTGGAGGATCACTTTCCCATTTAGCACTTAAGTCTCCTCTTGATCCTAGTGGAGTATCCTCCTTCTAAATGTGTAATTGAGAAAAGGAGGAGTAATCACCTTAATTATATAGAACCCCCCTTTTTATATTTTTTGGAGATAAATAAGTAGGCATGACTCTTATTATAATTAATACATTGCCCAAAAATAAGATCATAGTAAAAAAAAAGAGTTGACATGCTCTGATTGGTTTTCACATTTGGTGACACATCATTCACATAGATATCATGACATCCCTGGAAATTTTCTCTTGTACACTTATTCTTATGGCTCAGGGTCTCCTAGGGATCCTCCTCCCCACTTCCAGAAAGATCTTCTTTCCCACAGAAGAGTATCTACAACTACTTCCTTTGTTGGGAGATGAAGATGGGGGGACCTCTGTTCCACTTCTTGGCTCCATAATAACTCTCATCCTAGGTTATGATTTAATTCCTTTACAATGGATAAGCTTGATGAAAAATTTTCATTTTTTAGCATACTAAATATGCGAAGCTTGGAGGAGGATTCAGTCGAGGTTCTGGTTTTGACTCGGAGAAGGAATGCCCTAATGACTGGGTGAAGGTAATGTATAGAAAAAATATGTGCAAACCCTCTCAGCTACATAGAGAGACTGACTTTTTTCTTCCTACCAACAATGATTTTAGTATTCTTTCCTCGAAGGGTATTGATTCCCCTGCTAGAGCTCAGTCGTTTGTTAATGTTGTAGCTCAATTAAAAGGTGATAATCTCTTTACAAAATATTTATTTCACATGAAAGAAGATAGGTTAAAGAAGACTTCGACCCTTTGTAAAAATTTAGAAATCTTTGCAAGATGGAACGGTTTCGGTTCATCTCCATCTGAAATTATGAAATGGTTTGAATGTCAGTACAAAGACAAGGTAAGAATTGTTTCTTTATCAGATGGATTTTTCTTTTAAAATGTAATTTTGAAGAAATTAAGAATTGTTTCCTTCCTTCAGATAACCCTATTTTCAAAGGCCAGAGTTTTCCCTTTTTAGAATGGAGGCCTGATTTAACCCTAATTTTCTTAATCATTTGTTAGTTTAAAGGGCCATCCTCCTTCCAAACATCCCAATGGAGCTTATTAGCTTAGAATTTTTTAAAAATGTAGCCAATTATTATGGTAAATATGTAGTAGATAGTACTAGCCTAGATACAGTAGCTAGTACTATTAGCTAGTAGTGGCTAGTAGCAAGTTAGCTAGTACTGGCTAGTAGAAAGTTAGCTAGTACTGGAAAGTAGCAAGGTATGTTAGCTAGTACTGTATAGTTCGGTATGATAGAAATTTCTAGACATAAATAATAAAACCGTAGATCCTATCACAATAAAAAGCCAAGATTTAGTTTACGAAATCAATCCGCTAATCTTAAAATCAGAAATTATCGTTGAAATGGAGGATTCATTCAGTATGATAAAAAATGATTTATCATCCCAGAAAGAAGTAGGAACTAAGGAAGACATAGTTATGTATTTTAATCCAGTAGAGGTTGAGGAAAGAGAGATAGTGGTAGAAAGTAAGAATTTGGATCCTTCCCCATCTTCTATTTTTGAATTTGATCCTTGCCCCAACTTTCAAAAAAATTCTATTCATTTTTTTAATACTGTGGGTGGATTTTATCTTGAGGATAATCACAATAGTGTATCCTTTGGAAATGACAATGTTTTCACAGGCAATACCATGGATGAGGCTATTGAGGTAGCTCTTTGTCCTCCTATCCTATCAGAGGAAGATTCTAAATCTACTAAAATAAAAGAAGAAAAAGTAAAATTAATTACAGAATATTTATGTGATGTTGTAGTTAATGAATTAATAGATCAATTCTAAGATTAAATTTGTGACAAGCAGGAAGTCATGCGTCAAAAAGAGCTATTGATTAAAGAATGCATATATTCGGAAAATCCCCTTTCTATGGAGGATATTGAGCATCTTCTTACAAGCATTGAGGAGATTAAGAAAGAGGACCAAGAGGTTATTGGAATTATTTCTATCATTCCTAGCAAAGATATTTTAGACTGCATTGAATCCTCCAATAAAAGAGGAAGAAAATATATGCAAGAATTACAATTGAAGGATGGGAAGGTTGTAGGACAAGTTAAGTTGACTAATATCTTTTATGCAGGGAAGGGGAAGTTCATTCCCAAATCACCATGAATATCCTTACATGGAATGTTAGGGGTTTAAATGCCCCTAACAAGCAGCGTATTTTAAAACATTATATTTCTACTACTAATATAGATTTACTCCTATTGCAAGAAACTAAATTAGATAGTGAATGAATTTTTTAACTTCAATAGAAAAATAGTTGTTACAGAATTTTTGGGAGCTCCAGCAAGTAGGGCCTCATGTGGGATAGGATTTATATGGGACCCAAGATGTGGTTCTTTCAGATCTAGAAGACCATGTTAACTGCTGTTGTGGTTTAGTTAAGAGTTCTAGGACAAACTTAAGCTTCAGAATATTCAATGTCTATGGATTAGTTCCAAACATAGAAAAGGAAAGAGTGTTGATAGAGATTGAAAGGAAATTGTTAGAGTTTGATAATGAAATCTCTATCATTGGGGGTTATTTTAACACAATCACAAAAGATTCCAAAAAAAGAGGAGGATGTAACAAGATCCTTAAAGAAATGGAAGACTTTAATGACTGGATAAATAAGAATGGCCTCATAGAAATTGTTACTTTGAAGGAATGCTTTACATGGAATAATAGGAGAAAAGTATTTAGTTTAATATCTGAAAAATTATATAGATTCCTACTCTATGGGAACTTAGCTAAACTTCCTTTTACTATGATAGAAGAGGTGAAACTGATCTCAGGTTCAGACCATTTCCCAGTAGAACTAAGAATTCTTAAAGACAAAAGCTCAGAGAATTGCGTGTTTAAATTTGAACAAATATGGTTTAAGGAGGAAGGTTTTCTAGAAATGATTAAAGGATGGTGGATGGAAGATGAGGTCTCTAGATCTAAACTCTACCAGGTTGTCAATAAAATAAAAAATTGTCAAACAAAAGCTAAAAGTATGGAATAAAGCAAAATTTGGGAATATGTTTGAGAACAAATTAGAATTGGAGGGGAAATTAGAAACTCATAATGAGGAACTATTAGTAAGAGGAATTGATAATTCACTATATGAGGAAGAAAAAAGCCTCCTGAAGAAGTATGAATATGTTCTTGCTAAGGAAGATATTTTTTGGAGACAGAAATCTAGAGATATTTGGTTAGCACAGGGAGACAGGAACACAAAATTCTTTCACAGCAAAACAAAGAAAATAAGGATTTTAAATAGAATAACATCCATTAAGGAAAAGGAGGATTGACTGATTGATGATCCTGAATGGATAGGAATTCAAGTTGTAAAATTCTTTGAGGATTTTTATCACACTGACCAAAATCCTAATTTAAAATATCAAGAGAGTATTATTGCAAACATCCCTAAACTAATTATAGAGGATTAGAATAAAATCCTATTAGGAATATTAACTAAGGAAGAAGTTGAAATTATCCTTAAGAATATGAACCCAGACAAATCTCTCAGGCTTGATGGCTTCCCAACATGTTTTTTTTCAAAAATGTTGAGATTTTATCGAGTAGTAAGTTACAGTACCTCTTGATGGTATAAGAAACTTGGGTAGATTCCTTAAGGAAGTGAACAATACTTTCATCGCCTTAATTCCTAAAAAATAAAAACTAGAAACCTTTAGTGACTTTTGCCCTGTAGAATTATGTAATACCTTATACAAATTATTATCTAAAACAATGGCTAGTAGACTCCATAAGCTTCTTCCCAATTTAATCAATGATGAACAAACAAGATTTGTTCCAGGAAGATCAATTTATGATGGGATTATTATTGCATAAGAGACAATACATTCTATCCAAAAGAAGCAGAATCCAATCATGCTAATTAAATTATACATTAAAAAAAATCTTATGATAAAGTGGATTGCATCTTCTTAAAGAATTGTCTCTCTGCCTTTGGCTTTGCTAAAAAATGGGTGGATTTGATTTTTGAATATATCTCTACTCCTAAACTTTCAATCTTGGTAAATGGATCACCTAAGGGATTCTTTGAGATTAAAAGAGGTATAAGACAAGGGGATCCAATCACCTCTTTCCTCTTCATTATCATGGTCGAAGCTTTGGGTCAATCGATTAATAAAGAAAATTTTGAAGGTAGGGTTAATGACATCAAAATAACTAAAGATATAGATGCAACTACCCATCAATAATTTGTGGACAATACAATGCTCTATGGACAAAGCACTGTCGAGGAATCCAAATAATATAAGAAGATCTTAGACCAATATGCTTTGGCTTCAAAGCAGAAAATAAATGTGGATAAATAAGAGATTTTATTTTTTAACACTCAACCAGATCTAGAATAGGAAATCTGCAATATCCTAAATTTCAAAAAGAGTTCTCTACCTTGTAAATATCTAGGGCTTCAACTAGATCATGGGACTGGGTCTTATAAACTATGGAACCAAACTATAGACAAAATAAAATCCAAAATGGATTCATGGAAAGGTAAATGGCTTGTTTTTGTTGTTGGGAGGGATACTATAGTCCAAGCTTCCCTATCAACACAACCTATTTGTCAGCTTGCTTGTATAGATCTCCCAGTAAAAAAAGGAATGAACTCAATAAGATTATGAGATCCCTATTTTGGAAAGGAGTAGGGGATAAAAATAAGGTATCCTTATTGGCTTGGGATAAGGTGTTGGTTATATTTCAATTTTTTGAATCTTGCTATAAAAATTTTGGGTTCCCAGTGTTATTCTTGCCTAAAATGTCAAAACCTATCCATAATGCTATCAATTTTTTTCCAAATATTGATCTCTGAGCCATAAAAATTAGTAAGAGATATGAACCCTAAGTCCTATGTCATTTTTCAATCATGTCAAGAAAAAACACTAGTTCATAGCTAGCTTCTAATTTGCGGTTACCTTTTTCATGGAACTTAAGTCTTTTAAGTCATGTGCCTTTTACATATTATAAGTTAGTCGCTTAATATCCTAACGATTTATGAATATTCCTTTTAATTTAAAGACTCAGCACAATAATTTGGTTGTGTTATCTCGTAAGGAAAATAATATTCTTTAAGGGATTAAGATATTAAACGCAGGCCGTTGATTCAGATTTAGATCTTGTGGTTCATGCAAAGTCTCCAAAGAAACCCCTGAGTTAAGAATTTGTCTCGCGACTTTGAATTATTCAGTCGCGAAGTCTCAAAAATAAATCAAGGTTAAACCATGGTTATAATTTTCATTCAGTCACGTGGTCTCAGAAAGAACTAAGAGTTAAGTTAAATCTTAAGAGATTCAGCGACAGTCGTAGATGCTAAGAAGATCTTGTGGCTGGCGTTTAATCGTGAGATAAAAGTGCAGATTAGTAAGAGTTCCTGAGATTTAACGTTGACTATCGGATAAAGAAAGAATCAAGGGAAGGCACATGATCTCAAAAGGGTTTCATAAAGTACATAAATATTATGAGACTTAACGATAGTCATTGATGAAATTAAGATCGGAAGGTTAGCATTTAATCTCTAAATGAACCCTGAGTTACATGAAAATTTCAGCGACTTTGAGATTCACTCAGTCGCCAAGTCTCTAGATAAACTATATGGCTAAAAAAATCTTGATCAATTTTTATATAAATGAATCTGAACCATAGATTAAGTGCAAATCCTGTGGCTAGCATTAAATCGTAGAGAAAAGTCAAAAAGTCACAAAGCTTTCAGCGATTCAAAGAAAATGATTAGATGCTGACACGTGTCCAATTTATTTCAGATCTTGTGGCATGTGTGAAGTCCCAAAGTAAACCTGTGGTTCAGAAATCTATTTTGAAACTTTGATTCTCATTCACTCGCATAGTCTCAAAACTAACTAAAGTTAAAGTTAAAACTTGTGAGATTTAGCGCAAACCATTAAATTAAAAGGTGATCAACAATAGTCGCACAATCTTGAAACAGATTAAGTTAGTATAAAATGATTAAGATACTTAACACTAGCCTTTGATGAGATTTAGATTGAAGGGTTTGCATTAAATCTCTGCGCTAACTCATGGTAAATTATAACCTTCAGCAACTTCAAATTTCATTCAGTCGTGAAGTTTCTAAAGAAGAAAGATTAAGTTGTGCAGGAGAGTTGGGTTTAAAAAGAAAGATCTCAACCGTAGATAGGTTTCAGATCGAGAAGTGTGTATTTAATCTTGAGATGAAACCAAGGTGTTCGATGGTTAAGAGTTGCCTTTATATGAACTTTCCAAGTTCATGTGTCTACAACGGTCAAAGCTTCACTCTGTTCACTTTCCCACCTTGTTGGTCCTTCCAAAGCCCTTGCACATTTGAGTCTGTCAAATCTAAACTTTTGGCGTCGTTGGGATCAGTTCCGGTCTGTCTTAAACCAATAACATACCCTTTCAAGTCATTTGAACCACTTTGAACCTCTTTGAACTCCGGTTCAAAGTAGTTCAAAGTAGTTCAATAGCGGCCTAAGTCTTTTATTACTAACGATGTGTCCTCGCAGGAAAGCGCGCGGCATTTTTTCCTCTTAAGACAGGTTGAACCTCTTTGAACCCCTTTGAACTCTGGTTCAAAGTAGTTCAAAGTAGATCAAAAAGGATGCCAAAGGGATCAATAATGATGTGATGACCTAACAAGATGGGCCGATTGACGTGGCATGATTTTATTTGCTAGGTCAGTACACAGAAACCAAGGAAATCACTTGCACGGGTGGAAAATATTTGGTTTGAGGGTGAATAATTATGATTGGAAAAGGTGGCAGATCCCGAAGATATAATTTTATTCGAAAGCATTTATTGCTTAGCGTCACTTGGTGTTGAAGGCCCGATATATACTCGCATAAAGCTGTATATCCCACGCTTCGAATAGAAAATAAAAAGGAGTTGGGTAAGTCATTTTTCCCCATTATACTTTGCGGGATCTTGGCGCTGGAAAGGTGGTATGGTCGAGTTCAAATCTTACAGGTAGCTTTTTCGAGCTCTGCCTCTCATTTTTGGTTGTTCCTTAAAATTCAATATTTTGAACAGTGAGCTGGTAGACTTTCATCTTCTTAGGCAAATATGAAGTCTGTTATGCTTTTCTTTGGGAATGTAAAGAATCTAGAATGCAGAGCTCCGGTCATAACTGATACAGATTTGTTAGGGGTTTCAGTTGACGCCATTACTTCAGAACTCTCATCTCATGTTGACGAAGAGTTCGTTGTAGAAATTTTAGCCAGTGGTCTATTAGAAGCGGTTGCATTCCCACCTTCTGCCATTTGTCCAGAGTTAATACAGGAATGTATCAATAGGTATGATGTTAAAATGAAGAGTATTTTAAATGCGGATGGCCAAACCCTAATACCTGTGAACCGTGAGACCATTGCGGCAGTTTTCAAAATACTCGATGAAGGCCTTGTTAATTTCACCCCCACCCAGTCTCTGGCCCAATTTAGGGAAAATGTTGACAGAAACAGGAGCCACATAGCAAGAAGATGGACAAAGACCAATTACAAAGGAGGGTCGCGGTTGCCCAAATCCCTCACTAAGGATCACATGAACCCCCTGGTACATGATCTGGTTGTCCTCCTCCACTGATTGAAAGGCTCAGAATAAGCCCTGTACTTCAACGAATGGACGTTCCATTTCGTGGAGATCATTCTAGAAGGAAGATAGCATATAGACTGGGCTGAGATTATAGCCGTATCTCTTAGGGACCAGCTCAAACAAAATCAAATGACCAAAGAAGGGTTTTATATGTCTTCATACCTAATGTATTGCTTGGCTTGCACTCAAAATCTATCTCCTATCCAGAAAGTTCCTTGGAATGAAAGCTTGTTTATCTATGAGTATTGCCCATTGTTGATAAAAGATAGAGTTTTAGAGGATTACAGGACGGTACATGATGTGTTCTGGGGGAAATTGCGCCAAGAACTTGTTGGCAAATCGAACCAGAGGATCTCAGACAATGCTCAAAAATTGGTCAAAGTATTTGGTAGCTTCTACATTCAATTTCCCCGCTTCACATATATTCAGGTAGGTGGATTTGAAGAGGAACCCTTGAAGCTGCCTAGGTACGCTTTCGATTGTTTTGTTCTGGCAGAAGTTTGCAGACAGCTGTTCATTGTTATTAAAACTGCTCTCCCGAAAGACAAGTGGAACTCTTTGTTCCCAGTGAAATTAGGCCATCTAGTCTGTAACAGTATGTTGGATGCATCTGTTGTGGGGAGCAATTTTCTGAACTATCACATGCCTTTTTATGAACCAAGGATAGGATTTGATAGCAAAGGTTTTTCCAGGCAGACCCTAGGGTTAAGAAAATACCCTTCCCCAAGTTATCATCTTGAGGATCTATGGGAAAATCTCGGTGATGAGAAAATGATTTAGGAGCAGGATCGAACCAGGCTTACTGTATCTTAGATCAAGCTATTGCAATTGAAGTTTGATACCAGAAGTATAGAAGAGGACAGTTTAGAGGTTCCGCGTCCATCCGCCACCTTTTCCAAAGCAGAAGCTATCCCAATTATTGATTGGAGCATAAAAGAATCCAGTGATATCAGACTCCGGGCCCACAACATTTTTGAAGAAACTGAGAATTGGATTACGACAAAGAAGAAAGGAGTTCAACTCCTTACAAATACATGCCGCGATACTGGATCACCTATTAAAAATTTGAAGCAAGCTCTTGCTAATGATTCTCCTTTGTTATCAAATGCAGGTGAGGTAATACTATTGAAGGAGAAGACAGCCTCAGCGAAACACCCCACCGCACCGAGGTCAAGGCCAAGGATGAGGTCTGGAAAGAAGAATCAGATGGCTTCAAAAGAACCTGATTATTTGGATGATGTTGTTGATCTCAATGATGAAGACCTCTCATTCACCCCCGATCACAAAGGGAAGGTTTAGGAAGCTCTCACACACTGTCAAGACCTATCTCAGGTTACAGATAC
>MU224229.1:2350389-2371406 GCA_018584345.1 Thuja plicata | reverse complement strand
AGAGCAGGGTGTCGATGCGATAGTTAAGTCCTTCGTTGATGAAATGAATGCTTTCAAAGAGAGTGAAGCTCCAATGGTTCATGACCTCACTAGAACCGCTAACATTGAGGCTATGCTGATCTTGAACTGGGGACAACTACCGAAATAGGCAGAGAAGATCCAAAAAATGCACTGGGAGAAGAACGCGATGTATGCCAAGTTGACCGCGTTAAAGAATCTGCACGCCCCGCCTACTCACGAGCTGCTCCGTGTCTTCCGGTCATGGAAGCTGGTAAAGGTGGCCACATCAGTAGATGCATAGGAAAACTGAATCAGATTCAATTTTGTTTTCTCAATTTAGCTTGCTTTAAATCTTTTCCGAGAACTTGGTTGTAACTGGTAATTGTTTCTTGCTTTGATTGTGTCCGAGAAGCCGAGTTTTTCGGGAGGCTTTCTCAGACTGTTAAACTATTTAAGCTGGAGCTTAAGACTTTGCAAAGGGTTAGAATAGAATAGAGGGAAATAGATAGAATTTAGAACAGTAGTAAAAAAATTTTCCTGTTTTATGTAATAGCCTAAGTGACTGATGATATCTGGACTTTGAGCCAGTTATGCTGGAATCCTCGTGCATGAATTTATTTTGATCTTTGAATCAGATAATGAAATATATGTTCTACTTTGAGAGAGTTATATTTCAAGCTTATGCATGTGTGACTCTATTTCAGTCATTTATTTTAGATTTCTGAACTCCAGTTTGATGTAGATGAGTAGTTATTTATTCTGAATTTCTTGATCAGTCAGTTAGTTTAAATTTCCTCTGCAAAGTAGTTTCCCGTTTCTTGTTTAGTTTTGCAAGTTTCCTTTTCTTTACCTCATCTGTCCAAGAACATTTGAGAGATCTTTTCCTGCTTTTCAATTAAAAGCTTATATGTTAGATTGTAATATCCATTCATTGAAAATCTTCGCAAGGGAGCTGTACCTTTGTAAAATTCAGAGGGAAGCAAAGTAAATTCTTACCCAACTGTTGTTTAATGATTTGTTTTCAAAGGCATAGAGTTAGAAGATAAATATCAAGGTTCAAGGAGAACAAATCTATTATCCAACACAAGGTAAAGGCTAACTCTCAGTGACTAAGAGATATAACAGTCGTGCAATCTCTAAAAGAAACTATGGTAAGAGTATGGTAAAGTTATAACGGTTTACTTCGCGCCATGATGTAAAAGATTAGCCAATTAAAGAGAAAGGATTTTGACAACTTGTATAAGATCTGCTAAGTTGTAATAAAATAAGCCAATCATATCAATTATCAGGCTATTTCACATATAATAAGGTTTTAAAATGACAAAAGCACTCATGTGAGTTTTTAGGGAAATTTAAAGTAAGAAGCTTGTTTTTAAAATAGAATTGTCTCAGTAAGGTATACAAAAATTAGTAAAGATGAGCAGATCAACCATGAGCGGAGCTTCAACTAATGGAGGAGCTAAAGGAGCAGAAGATGAACAGAAGGTAAAAATGAATTATTCTGATGAGTTTCTGGCTCTACTGCCTAGAAGCAGTCAAGGAAAAAAGGTAAGTGAGGAACTTTTTAATGATGATTTAGTGAATTGTAGAGACCCTAGCACACCAGGGGTTTCTGGTTATCATCTATTTAATTATTTTTATAATAATAGTGATAACTCAATTCCTATTTCAAACCCATGGACGTTAGGCTTAGCCAAGTTGATTGTCCCTCATATTTTCCTAGATACAGACTTGTTATTGAAACTAGAAAAAAAAATTATGACCCCCTTTCCAAAACCATAAATAAAAGTGATGGACCAGCTCTGGTCACTCTAGATAGGACCTCTTTTATGAAATCTTTCAACCTATATCATCCTTGTTCTATAGAGATTGATTTAAATAAATTGGAGAATAGATATATTAGGGAAGCTTCCATTGTTTCCAAACTGATCTAGGCCCATGTGCCTAAGTCCAAAAGGAATTATATTGCTTCCATGCTGGGTACTACACCCTATATCTATAAAGATTTAAGCTTCTATATGAAGTATATTTCCTATAGACTATGCAAGGTTTTGGGGGTAGATGGTGGTCTTGAGAGAGTATCTGCAGACCTGTTGATGATTATTTTAGATTTTCAAAATTCACATGTCGGTACTGATTATGACTACATTCAGTATGTAATTGACTAGATACATCAAGGTTTAATTGATATATGCACTGATCCCATCCCTAAATTTAGCACTATTCTCTGTTGATGCATTTGATCTTATTCTTCAATGTTAGTAGTATGGACACTCAGAATTTGAGGCCTAGGGTATATTGCCGGGGACAACCAAATCCTATACAATTATGGCTTAGGGTTTGGAACTACGCCTCCCATGAGAATTAATTTTGTGCTTTTCATAGTTGGATTGTATATCCTATTTTGGAGATGCTAGGAGAAAATATGACAAGATTACTCACCAAGGTTTTACAACTCCTAAGACCTTGTCAATTTGTAGATAAATGGGTTGGAGACCATAATTGGGGAGATTTCTACTTGGATAATACATTTACTATCATAAGGTTTTATGGGTGTTCTCAACCACCTCATATTCTCCCAAAATATGTGTCCCCCAGGATAGCTACAATGGAATTCATTTGGCAGTTGATGTGGGCTAATAAGGAGCACCTACCTCCCCACAGAAAGGGTACATTTACACCCAGACAGTTCAAATTTCTTCATTTCTTGATTGGTAAAAGGGTCTTGGATTTAGTAAATAAATGGTTGAGTCATTATAGAATGAATGTGACCATTTATAGGTATGTAGACCCAGAGGGTTTTATTAAAGGTGCTAAGAAACTTTTGAATCCAAGTATACTAGATGTCAATGAACATGAGGAATGTATAGAAGAGCATTTAATCAGAAACATCCTGGAGGATGAATAAGTAGTCAGGAGCAATGATCAATACCAGGATCTGGTAAGCCTAGAAAATCAAATAAGGAAGAAGGTAATTCCTTTTGGGGGTTTCTTTCTAGATTTACCCTATATACACAAACTCACCAAAATTATGCATTCATACAATACCTTGTACCATCATTTGGAGGAGAAAATTGAAGATAAGGAAAGAGGTTCAGATAAAAACTCTTCTTCAAGGTATGAGGAAGAAAGTGATGGAGTTTATTCAATCCATATCCCTCCTATAATGGATCAGCCACCTAGCATAGAGAAAGCAATATAAGTGTACCTTACTGAGGTACCTCACATTGAGGTGACTAATGAACCACCTAAGAAGAAACAAAAAACTAAATCAGGAGAACCTTCCCATGCTAAGGAACAAGAGAAGAAAAAGGATATGATAAGTTCCCTAATTAATGGTAATAGAGATTATGACCACTAGCTGAGGAAGAGAATTAGAGAAGGAAAAAAGGTAAAATGGTGTGAACAAAAGGAAATTGAAATTCCCCTCTTATTATGCCAGGATGAAAGGATATTGCATCAAGAATAGTTTTTAAGTGATGATAATTTCATCAAGACCAAAGAATTCAAGGATTTCTTTATTTGGGTGAAGCAACAACAAGTTGGATCACAATTCCAGATAACAAAGGGGGAAATAGTGCCTAATGAAGCTTTGCAGGCTTTGCAAGAATATGATCCTGAATCTGAAACAATGACAACAAAAAAATGAAGGCAATTGGTTAAGTCCAATGGAATGTTACTTGTAGAAGGATGGAATTTAACATCTTACTTCATCATTGATCATATCAGGAGGCAGTCTGATGCAAAATTGTCTTCAGAGACACAAATTGGTGACATGATTAGGGGATGTGGATATGATCCATGATCTCATACTTTGGCAATGTGGGCCCTTGCACCAAAAATACAAAAACCCTCTCTAATCAATGTGAAAGAAAAATAAGATGGGGATAAGAGCATTTGGTCTATCCACAACATTGGTGATTTAGAGATATTTCAAGAACTCACTCACTTTGCACATTTAAATGAAGCTAAAGCAGAGCAGATGTCCAAAATATATAAAAATCTCTTTGATGAATCAAGTGCAGTGGTAAAAGATAGGGAATTGTGCTTAATCAAGATCAAAGCATTAGAAGGAAAGGTGGAAGATTTGGATAAGAAACTACAAGAGGCCCCAAAGGATATTATTCCCCCACCAAAGAAAGTTGCAGATAATCAGAGTGAAACAATAGAGGATATCTCAACAAGGATAGAGAAAGTAGGCAGTGATAAGAAAAAAGTGGCTTTGGAAGCCCTATGGAAAGTTCTGCAACAAAGGATTAATATCCTGAAAGGGAAAGCTGATTTAGTACATAATGCTTATAGTAAGTTGCCTGACCTAGAAATAGAGGTGAATAATTATATTTCAATTTTGAACCCTTATTTTGGAACTTGGTCAGGTAGAACTTCACTTTTTGAAAGGCTAGGAGCCCCACAACCACATAGGGAATATCTTCTAGAGATTGTCACTCAAGTGGTAGAAGAGATTGAGTAGATTGGAGCCACTTTGTCTTTCTTCAAAGGCAAGGAAAATCAGATACAAGCCAGAATTAGTATGTTTGGGCCATACTATAACAGGTTTATTCCTCCAATAAAGGGAGATAATAATAAGATCAAAAAAATATCAGATTGGAAAGGTGAATTTGATACCTTACCGCCTATCAAAGAGGCATTTATATTAGATGATGTTACATTAGATATGGATAGTTTTAATAAGACTTTAGATGAGGCATTTAAGGCAAAAATAGACTTTATTAAGTTTGTGGCAGATGTCAAGCTCATCAAATATGCCAGATGGGCCAGACAAAAGGAACAAATAAAGAATATCCAGAGCTTTAATTGGTCTATGGAGGAAGAGGTTATAGAATGGGATAACATTACCAAACCCAAGAAGAAAAACCCCGCAGTTGTTGACCTAGACATCTTGGATGAATAATGAAGAGGCACCTAGCACATGATCTTTGAGAATAGGGATTTTAATCATTTTAAAAAAAGACTACTGTAATTTAGCCTGTATTGGCTATCACTAGGTCTCGCAAAAACTACAAGAGATTATTTAGAATATTTACAGACAAAGGTGCCAGCTATGAAAGATTTGGAAATCAGATTTGGTCTTTTCCTTATTTTTTCCTTCCACCACTTGAAGGCCTAATTGTCTTTTGTCTTCTTGTAATTTTAGGTTTAAGTCTAGTCATCCAAAGCTTGTTGCATCCTTAATTTTTAAGGATTCCAAGATGGCTATGACACGATAAATAGTAAGTTGTAACATTTTTGTAAGGATGATGAAATATACAAGTGTGAGGCAAACTTCTTATTTTTTGTCTGAGTTTTTATGCTTTTAAGTCTTTTTGAATGTATTGAAGCAGCATCATATTAATAAAATATAGAGGAGTTTCATGTTACACATCTTTTTTATCTTCTTATATTTATGTTTATTCTCTTGTATGTTTAGTTTGTAAGGCATTTTTAACATACTAGTTATAAGGGAAGTGTGCAGTTGCTTATAAGTTTCTTTCAAGGAGAGTGTAATTCTTGTGAGTGATCCCAGAGGGTTAAACATATTTGTGAGGATTTGATATAGGGATATAGGAATGAAGAGGTATTTTGTAAGGCACTCTATCTAAACTTCTTGTGTATTTCAATTAATTAGTTTGTTGTGGATTTGTATTTCATTTGACTCTTTTCCCAAGATTAAGGCATTGGACTAGGGTTTGACAAACAATTATTCATCATCACCATTAAAACAAACAAATCACTTACTTTTATGTTCTAAAGAATATTCATGCTTAAGTAGTTGTATTGGAGGATACAATTAAACGTGTTGATTCCTTAGAGAGAATCATCTAGGTTAGCCTTCCTGAGTCAAAGAACTCTAAAAAAGAAGAAGGATTAGAATCCTTATAACACTATTGTTTTCCATTGTTATGTTTATAGTATTTCTTATCAATCTTTGTATTAGATTGATTATGTTTATCTATAAGAGGTTTTATTAATAGATAAAAAGGAAATACGCAAACTAGTGTGACCCTATATCCACTACTAAAATCTTACTGAAAAGTAGTAACTTATTGAAGGTACACCTGCCTTAGTCTGTGGAACTAAAAGAAGGAGGATTAATCCTCATCAATTAGACTTTATCTTGAAAGAATCGGGAGTTGGGAGTTATAGAGTTGATTAAGTTATATATTTTTTTTATCTTGAAAGAAAAACCTCTAACAAATTGGTGACTCTACTGGGGAATTGAGATTACAAAATCTAGATTATTTGAATCATTATATGTTTAGCCTGTTCTAGTTTATTCTAGTACAACCTTTTCTTTTAATCTAGTTCTGAGTTACTTGGCATTTTGAAGAGAAGTGGGTATTTGCAATTTAGTATCAAGGTCTATAAGACATAACCCTTTATTGTTCCATTTCTTATTCAAAACCTAAAATATTTTCCCATACAAGTTGTGGGTGGCGACTTTATCTCTGTGTATACCAGTTTGCATAGTGAAATATTGATTATTGTTGTCTGACTTAAGAAATGAGCTGGAAAAGAAATACCAGGTCCTATTTTAGGGATAATCTTGAAAATCATATAGGAGAAGATCTCCCAACGCCTAGAAAGAAACAATGGCCTAAAAGAGGTGGATCAAATCATGATTCCCCAAAAGCTTTGAGAGTAAGAATATAGACCCCTGTCCCTGAAAGAGAGTCATCTTCCTCTGAGAGTCTAGAACATTTAAAGCAGTAGATACTTTTAGACTTGACATGGATTTTGATCCTTTCAGAGAAGGAGAAACGGCATATGCAGGATTCTTCCCTGTAGAAGAAACACTAGAACAACCCGGAGAGACATTTGTTGTAGAGACTACATCTTATGATTATAATAAGAGAAGAGAAGCAATTCTAGCTTTGAGAAAAAAGAAGCATCAACAAGAGTTAGAGTTAGTAGATGAAAGATCTCTATGACTTGTTAACTGAGAGAGAAGAACTCTTGGCAAAAAAAAAGAAGAAATGAACTCAAGGCTAAAATTTTAAATGAAGCTAAAGGTTTGGATATGGACTTGTTTGGTGATTTTGAAGCCTTAAGACAAAAAGATCCAAGTATAAATGACAATAGATTAAGTTCTAAGGATGAGTTTTCCAAAGAAGGACCTGTTATTAGGCAATTGCACCCTCATGACATTGAACAAAATACAAAGCTTTATACATTTAATAAAGCTATATTTGATAAAGGTAATAAAAAAGCTACTAGTATAACCATAAATAAGCCTAAGAAAAACAAAGTTACTACTGTAAGAATGTCTCAAGATGACATAGAAATTGAGCAAGCTATAAAATCCAAGGAAGATCTAGCCAGGCAATTAGAAAAGTTAGAACTAGAGGTTGTTGCTACAGATATGAAGATAAGGATTGCTTTCTTGCATGCCAATGCTAATACTACTAAAATTAGTTCCATGCTTGTTAACACTGGAACACAACAACAAAAGTCACCAGGTGGAGTTTCCCTAGCTACTCAACAGTTTTTTGCTAGTACAAATACTCAAAGTTCTAATCTAAAACAAGGAGGCCCTCAGCAAACCCAAAATCAAGGAACACCAGTTGGACCATGTGGAAATAATGCTATAGGAAACTTCCAAAGGAGACCTGTTCATCTAGATAGATATAGAGCTCTTTTCTTTGATGGAATATCTGGTTATCCCAATGAGATTCCTAATGAGGTAAGAGAAAAACTCCCTAAACTCACAGGAAATAATGTTGTAACCTATGAGGAACATTTAAAATCTTTTACTAATATGGTAACTAATTTTGAAATAGAACATGAAGATTTTATCATGAAGCTTTTTGTTCAGTCCTTAACAAAAGATGCAAGGGATTGGTTTAGAATTTTGCCAAATAATAACATAGCATCTTAAGAAGACTTTGTTAAAGATTTTAGGGAACAGTATAGAGAACAATTAAACTCTAGTTATATGTTGAATGAATTTAATAATATCAAGAAATTTCCAAATGAAAGCATGTCAGATTTTAGCAGTAGATTCCAGAAAGCTATGAATAAAATGTTCCAAGTATTAAGGCTAGATGAGGAAGTATGTCTAGCTACTTATTTTAATGTTGCTAATGGTAAAATTTCCTATCTTCTTAGAGATAAGAACCCAAGAACTATGAGGGATGCCTATAAAACAATAATAGATATTGAAAGTAATAGGCAAGCCTCAAGAAAAATGGGAAAGAGAGAAGATGGAAAGCTTTGGAGAGAAAAGGGACAAGTAAGAAAACCTTCTAAGGAGAATGATAAGGTTGATAAATTAATGACTGCAGTAAAATATCTTACTGTTAAAATGGATAAAAATGATAAAGGTTATCATGATAATAAATACCAATATCCAAGGTATGATAAACAACCTAATTTGTGGAGTATGCCATACAAAACAAACTAGAAAGATGGTAAACCAATCCTTGAGGATCAAGAAAACCAAAATTCTAGAGAAACCCTTAATCTTTTGAAAATAAATAGTACAAATTATGTAGAAAACACTCCTTGGTGTATTGCTTTCAATATGCCTCACTCTTCATATCAATGTGTGGTATCCCAGGCCCTAGCTGATCAAATGGATGAGGGAGATGAACAATCAGACCTTGAACAAGAGTATCCTTCTATGAACATGTTCACTATGAGGAAACCCTATCCTTGGTCCCCTGATAAAGATGAACATACTAAAGATGTAAGCAGTAAAAGGGGAAAAAATTTAGAATACCAACCACAATTTGTTTCTGATTCTATTATCTCTCAAAGGACCATAAATGCAGTGGGTGATAAACAAGATCACTCTCATTTCAGATTACCAAGTGATGAAGAGAAAATATCCCTAACTATAGCAGCAGTAAATCAAGAAAGGAGTGCCTACAATTTAAGAAATAGAATATTTGAGCCTTTTCAGGGTAAACTTGCTTCTATTTTTATTAAAGAGGGCACCCCACAAAATGTTGTAGGATCTCATCTCAAGGGTAACAAAGATAATAAATCTATGAAGCAAGTAGAATATTATTCTAATCAAAGGGAGAAAGAAGAACAAGTGGCTACTGGAAAATCCATGAAAGGTAAAAAACTAAGTGATTCATCTTCAGAATTGCCTGCGTTTGATATGAAACATGCTCTGACTCAGATGAAAGTTTTAGTCCCACTCATGGAGATGCTGAAAATAAAAGAGCATGAGGAAGCTACACTTGCACTTCTGAAAGGGATAAGTGATATCCCTAAGTCTAAAAAAGAAGAGGTACCCTTGACTAAGAAAAATGATAAAAAGGAGATTTCACCTATAAAGGAAAAGGAAGAACAAGTCAAGGAATTTGAAAGCAAAGGATTTTCTAACATATGCATTAGTAATGTGATTACTTAGGAACCACTTTCAGTGGATCCTTTCTATGTTACCTTAATGTTAAATCATTTTCTAGTTAAGAATTGCATGATAAACTCTGATGCTGCAGCTACTGTAATGCCTTATCAGGTCATGAAAGAATTAGGCCTTCAAGTCACTACTCCTGCTGAAATTTGTTATGCAATGGATAACAGAGAGGTTCCTGTGGTAGTAACACTAAAGGACAATGAAGTTAATATTTCTCCATTCTCAAAAGCTACTTACAGAATGGATATAGTCGTAGTAGATAAAAAATCCCATTATGGTATGCTTCTATCAAGATAGTGGGCAACAACAGTGGGTGGAAGACTACAGTTAGATTTATCTTATGCAACAATTCCTGTAAATGTTTTAGAGATCAAATTGTATAGAGAGCCTTGTTCACCAGTCATGGTAGAGGTGGTTATGCCTGACCAATTGAATTGTTGTATAGATTTTTATATGGACAACTTTGTTGTAAAAGAGATTAAACCACAGTTGAGAAACACTGATCCAATAGTTTATGAACTATTATTGCAACAAGGTGGGTTGTGGCAAATGTACTTTGATGGAGGATGCTCCAAAGAAGGATCTAGGGTAGGTGTTCTATTCATTTCCCCATCAGGTATTACTTTCAAATATTCCTTGTACAAATAATACAGCTGAGTATGAAGCTTTAATCTTGGGAATGAATATTTCCATTAAGCATAATTTAAATACTTGAAAGTACATGGAGATTCCCAATTAATTATAGCTTAGATAAGGTATCAATATGCTGCCAAAGATCATAGGCTGAAGTTGTCTAAGTATGCAGTCTGGGATAGAATAGAATCTTTTAATGCCTTCAATATTCTTTGGGTAGAAAGATCCAATAACATCATGGCATATTTTTTAGCAAATGTTGCTTTGAAGAATGATCATATCACTCTTGTTGGGATTTCTGTGGTTGAGGTTAAGAATAGGCCTGCAATTCCTGATAACATTCATAACTAGAGAGTTCTTGAGGACGATGAAGATATCCTCAAATTAATTCAATGTGTGGATCATTATGATTTCTAGAAAATTGATTGTGATGCTTTGATTGCAGTTGTAAATGGTAAGGAGTACATTTTTGACAATGAAATTGTTGAGTTAGCATCTAACTGTATTCCAAAGGGGATAGTGGAATTGGAAGGTATGTTTAGCATAAATTATAATTATATGTCTCAGAGGTCCAATGCCAAGCTTGAAGACTTGGAAGAAATCAATTTAGGATCGGAGAAATCCCCTCAATTAGTATATATTAGAAAAATGTTGGATAAAAATGTAAGGATAAATTTGATAAAAATGTTTAAAAAAATACAAACATGTATTTGCTTGGTCTTATGAAGATCTGAAAGCTTATAGGGAAGATCTTTTTCAACATGATATTCCTTTAAAGGAGGATGTTAAACCATTCAGGAAAAAATAGAGGCCTATCAATCCATTATTGGCCACTAAAATGCAAACAAAGTTGATGAAACTGAGAGATGTTGGTATTATTCACCCAATCAGACATTCATCATGGGTATCAAATCTAGTCCCTATGAGAAAGAAAAATGGGGATATTAGATTATGTGTTGATTTTAGAAACTTGAATGTTGCCTCATTAAAGGATAATTCTAGATTACCAAATATGGAAGCCATGTTGCAGAAGGTAACTTGATGTGACTTACTTTCTATGATGGATGGATTTTCTGGATATAACCAAGTATTGGTCAAAGAAACTAGCCAATTCAAGACTATATTTACTACTCCCTAGGGAACCTATGTTTATGCTCGCATGCCATTTGGTTTGAAGAATACTAGTGCAACTTTCCAAAGAGCTATGGATGTGGCATTCAAGTACCTTATAAATTTTCTCATGGTAGTCTATCAAGATGATTTGAATTTTTTTTCAAAGAGGTTTAAAGATCACTGTAATCACTTGGAAAAGGTATTTATTAAGGCCATAGAATATGGAGTTTCTTTAAATCCAAAAAAATGTCAATTTGTTGTCACAGAGGGAAAACTTCTAGGCCACATATTATCAAAGGAAGGAGTGAGGATAGATCCTGAGAGAGTTGAAGCCATCCAAAAGGTACAAGCTCCTAAGAACCTAAAAGGTGTGCAGTTGTTTCTAGGACAAATAAATTTTTTTCAGAGATTCATTACAAATTTTGTTGAATTAGTAAAACCAATAGTCAAACTTTTGAAAAAGAATGTAAAATTTGAATGGGATCAGGAGGCTCAGTTAGCATTTGAAAAAATCAAACAAGCCATCCAAGAGGCCCCTATCTTAGTTTCACTTGACTACACCAAACCTTTCTCCATGTTTACTTTTGTATCCTTTCATACAATTGCAGCAGTTCTGTTACAGAAAGATGAAAAAGGGTTTGAACATCCCATAGCCTTTTTCAGAAAATCATTACAAGCAGCTGAGTTGAATTATCAATTAATGGAGAAATAGGCTTATGCCTTGGTAAATTCAATTAATTCATTTATACCTTACTTTTTTGTCCCAAGATTAATGCATATGTACCCCATGTTGCAGTTAAGGACATTCTAGTCCAATGTGAGGTAACTGGGAAAAGATGCAAGTTGATTAATAAAATTCAAGAGTTTGATTTAGAAATACACATTACCAACCTGGTAAGAGGTTTAGGAATATCCAATTTGATGACTGAAGAAAACCTTGATCTAGTTCAAGTGAATAATGCTAATACCTGTGAAGAAAATGTTGCAAGTATTGAGATGCAATCATGGTATGTTGATATTGTATTTTTTCTCAAGAATGCCAGCTGCCTGGAACTTTAAATGACAATAAAAGAAGAAGCTTGAGGTTACAAGCTCAAAGATATATATTGTTGCAGGGTGATTTATACTGGAAGAAGAGGGATGGGATATTATTTTTGTGCCTAGACAAAGGGAAATATGAGAAGATTCTAAATGAAATGCATGTTGGGATGTGTGGAGGGAAATACTCAGCTAGATCAACATCTCACAAGATCTTAAGGATTGGTTATTATTGGCCTTGTTTTTTCAAAGATGCCCATTCCTTTGTCAGAAAGTGTGAACCTTGTCATAAATTCTCTAATAGGATAAAATTTCCAGGTGCTTTATTGTTAAATCCTATAGTTGCAGAAGCTCCTTTTGCCATGTGGGGTATGGACTTTATTGGAGAATTTTTTGAGAAATCAAGTGGAGGACATAGTTGGGTATTGATGGTCACTGATTATTTTACCAAATTGGTTCAGGGAATCCCAACTAAGAAGGATACAAGCATAGTAGTTATTGATTTTTTGATGAATAATGTAATTACTAGATTTGGTGTTCCTATCAAATTAGTGATGGATAATGCTATGTGCTTTATATCTGAAGAATTTGTTGATTTATGTTCTGATATGGGAATATTCATGTCATATGCATCCCCTTACCATCCACAAGCTAATGGGCAAGAAAAATCAAGCAATAAAATTATTTTGCAAATTCTAAAAAAGACTCGAAAAAAATAAGAGAGTCTGGCATTTAAAGTTGAAACTTTCTCTATGGGAAGATAGAATCACTGTGAAGAAAGAAATAGGGAAGTCACCCTTTTAACTAGTATATGGTATTCAGTCTAGAATGCATGTGAATAACTTGATTCCTGATTACAAATTTATCCAAGATGAAGAACTAGAAGTTTCTGAGCCAATACAAGAGAGAATGGTGCAGCTGGTAGAATTGGATGAAGTCAGAAGAGACAGTCAAAAGGAGATTATCAAATTGTAACAGAAGATGAAATACCTTTTTTACAAGAGGGAAAGTAATAGAAAGTTCTAGTCTGATGATTTGGTTCTTCAGTGCAATTTCAGAGCTGAAGACAAGGGGAAGCATAAAAAATTTGAGTCATTATGGATAGGCCCCTTTGTTATTCACCATAATTTTGGAAAGGATTCATATTTGTTAAGAAATATGGATGGAGAGGTATTTGAATTTCCAGTGCATGGACAATTCTTGAAACCTTTCTTCAATTAGTTCTATTTTCCATGCACAATAGTTTTGTATATTATGTACAGGTGTGTTTGTTTTTAGTTGTGTGTTTTCTTTTTGCAGTAGGTTAGTTTTGGTCTTCCTCCCAGAGATCTGTGGTTCTTTTCTATGAAATTGCGATCAAACATCCTCAGATAGAGCCACTGTTGGTTATATTTCAAGTTTTTCAATCTTGTTATAAAATTTTTGGGTTCCCAGTGTCATTCTTTCCTAAAACGTCAAAACCTGTCCATAATGCTATCAATTTTTCTGCAAATGTTGATCTCTGAGCCATAAAAATTAGTAAAAGATATGAAAAACCCTAGGTCCTAGGTTATTTTTTAATCATGTTGAGGAAGACCCTAGTTTTTCATAGTTGGCTTCTAATTTGCAGTTACCTTTTTCATGGAACTTAAGTCTTTTAAGTCATGTGCCTTTTACATATTATAAGTTAGTCGCTTAATGTCCTTAATGTGTCCAAATATTCATTTTCATTTAGAGAATCAGTGCAATGCATTGGTCACGTTATCTCATAAGGAAAATAATATGCTTTAAGGGATTGAGAGATTAAACAAAAGTCATTGATTCAGATTCAGATCATATGGTTCACACAAAGTCTCCAAAGAAACCCCTAAGTGAAGAATTTTTCTGGTGACTTTGAATTTCTTTAGTCGCAAAGTCTTGAAAACAAATCAAGGTTAAAGCATGGTTATAAGTTTCATTTAGTCGCATTGTCTCAAAAAGAACTAAGAGTTAAGTTAAATCTTAAGAGATTCAACAACAGTCGTAGATGCTAATAAGATCATGTGGTTGGTGTTTAATCGTGAGATAAAAGTGCAGATTAGTAAGAGTTCTTGAGATTTAACACTGACCGTTGCATGAAGAAAGAATCAAGGGCAACTATGTGATCTTGAAAGGGTTTCATAAAGTACATAAATATTATGAGACTTAACGATAGTCATTGATGAAATTAAGATCGAAAGGTTAGCGTTTAATCTGTAAAAGAACCCTGAGTTACATGAAACTTTCAGCGACTTTGAGATTCACTTAGTCGCCAAGTCTCCAGATAAACTATGGTTAAAAAAATCTTGGTCAAGTTTGATATAAATGAATATGAACTGCAGATTAAGTTAAAATCATGTGGCTGGCATTAATTCACTGAGAAAAGTTAAAAACTCACAAAGCTTTCAGCGATTCAGAGAAAACAATTTAGATGTTGGCACGTGCCCAAGTTATTTCAGATCCTGTGGCATTCATGAAGTATCAAGGTAAACCTTTGGTTAAGAAATCTATTTTATGAATTTGATTCTCATTCAGTTAAGTAGTCTCATAACTAATTGAAGTAAAAGTTAAAACTTATGAGATTTAGCACAAACCGTTAGATTAAAAGGTGATCAACAGTAGTCGCGCAATCTCAAAATATATTCAGTTAGTATAAAATGATTAAGAGACTTAATGTTTCCCATTGATGAGATTTAGATTGAATGGTTTGCGTGAAATTCTGAGCTAACTTATGGTAAAGCATAACCTTCAGTGACTTCAAATTTCATTCAGTCGTGAAGTCTCTAAAGAAGAAAGGTTAAGTTGTGCAGGAGAGTTTGGTTTAAAATGAAAGATCTCAACCGTAGATAGGTTTCAAATCGAGTGGTGAGAATTTAATCTCAAGATGAAACCAAGGTAAAGGATAACTCTCAATGACTAAGAGCTATAACAGTCGTGTAATCTCTAAAAGAAACTACGGTAAGAGTATGGTAAAGTTATAACAAATTACTTCGCGTCATGATGTAAAAGATTATCCAATTAAAGAGAAAGGATTTTGACAGCTTGTATGAGATCTATTGAGTTGTAATAAAATAAGCCAATCATATCAATTATCAGGCTATTTCGCATATAATAAGGTTTTAAAATGACAAAATCACTCATGACAATCTCCATTGGCTCATTACAATTTGATCTTCTGCCAACTTCAAACGCCACATCTAGGGGACAAAATTAATGTCAGGGTAGGAAAAATTAAGACAGAAGTGACTGAATGAAGTTTTCCAATTCTTGACCAGCTTACTGCATTGATTCATAAAGTGATAAATAGACATAGACTTCATACATTTTAGTTTATCAAGTTTTTAGAGAATTCAGATCGAAAAGACTACATAGTTTTCAGAGCATTTAGAAGTAGAGAATTGTGAGTTTTTAGGGCAATTTACAGTAAGAAGCTTGTTTTTCAAACAAAATTGTCTAAGTAGGGTATCCAAAAATCAATAAATATGAGAAGATCAACTATGAGCGGAGTTTCAACTAGTGGAGTGCCTAAAGGAGCAGAATATGGACAGAAGGGAAAAAGGAATTATTCTGATGAGTTTCTGGCTCTACTTCTTGGAAGCAAACAAAGAAAAAAGGTAAATGACAAACTCTTTATCGATGATTTAACAATTTGTAGAGATCCTAGGACACCAGGGGTTTCTGGTTATCATATGTTTAAGTATTTTTATAGTAATAGTGATAACTCAATTCCTATTTCAAACCCATGGACGTCAAGCTTAGCCAATTTGATTGTCCCTAATATTTTCCTAGATATAGACTTTTTATTGGAACTAGAAAAAAAGTATGACCCCCTTTTCAAAACCATAATAAAAGTGATGGAACAGATTTGCTCACTCTAGATAGGGCCTCTTTTATGAAATATTTCAACCTATATCATCCTTTTTCTATAGAGATTGATCTAAAGAAATTGGAGAATAGATATATTAGGGAAGCTTCCATTGTTGCCAAACTGATCCAGGCCCATGTGCCTAAGTCCAATAGGAATTATATTGCTACCATGCTAGGTACTACACCCTATTTCTATAAATATTTAAGCTTCTATATGAAGTATATTGCCTATGGACTATGTAAGGTTTTGGGGGTAGGTGGTGGTCTTGAGAGACTATATGCAGACCTATTGATGAACATTTTAGATTTGAAAAATTCACATGTTAGTACTGATTATGACTACATTCAGTATGTAATTAACAAGATGCATCAAGGTTTAATTGATATATGCACTGAGCCCATTCCTAAATTTAAGTACTATTCTTTGTTGATGCATTTGATCTTATTCTTCAATGTTAACAGTATGGATACTCAAAATTTGAGGCCTAGGGTATATTACTAGGGACAACCAAATCCTGTACAGTTATGGCTTAGGGTTTGGAACTACACCTCCCATGAGAATGAATTTCGTGCTTTTCATAGTTGGATTTTATATCCTATTTTGGAGATGCTAGGAGTAAATATAACAATATTACCCACCAAAGTTTTACAACTCCTAAGACCTTGTCAATTTGTAGATAAATGGGTTGGAGACCATAATTGGGGAGATTTCTACTTGGATAAGACATTTACTATCATAAGGGTTTATGGGTGTTCTCAACCACCTCATATTCTCCCAAAATATGTGCCCCCCAGGATAGATGCAATGGAATTCATTTGGAAGTTTATGTGGACTGATAAGAAGCACCTGGCTCCCCACATAAAGGGTACATATACACCCAGACAGTTCAAAATTCTTCATTTCTTGATTGGTAAAAGGGCCTTGGATTTAGTAAATAAATGGTTGTCATTACAAAATGAATGTGGTCATTTATAGGTATGTAGACTCAGAGGGTTTTATTAAAGATTCTAAGAAACTTCTAACTCCAAGTATACTATATGTCAATGAACATGAGGAATGTATAGAAGAGGATTTAATCAGAAACATCCTGGAGGATGAAGAAGTAGCCAGGAGGGCTGATCCATACTAGGATCTGGTAAGCTATAAAATAAAATAAGGAAGAAGGGAATTCCCTTTGTGGGTTTCATTCTAGATTTACCCTACATACACAGACTTGCCAAAATAATGGATTCATACAATACCTTGTACCATCAACTGGAGGAGATGATTGAAGATATGGAAAGTGATCCAGACAAACACTCTTCTACAAAGAATGAGGAAGAAAGTAATAGAGATTATGACCACCATCTGAGGAAGAGAATTAGGGAAGGAAAAAGGTAAAAGGGGGTGAACAAAAGGAAATTGAAATGCCCCTCTTATTAAGTCAGGATGAAAGGATATTGCATTGACAATAATTTCATCAAGACCAAAGAACTCAAGGATTTCTTGATTTGGTTGAAGCAACAACAAGTTGGATCACAATTCCATAAAATAGAGGGGGAAATAGTCCCTAATGAAGCTTTGCAGGCTTTGCAAGAATATGATCCTGAATCTAAAACAATGACACCATAAGAAGCAAGGAAATTGGTTAAGTCCAGTGGAATGTTACTTGTAGAAGGATGGGATTTAGAATTTGCCTTCATCATTGATCAGATCAGGAGGCATCCAGATGCAAACTTGTCTTCAGAGACACAAATTGGTGACATGATTAGGGGATGTGGATATTATCCATGATCTCAGACTTTTCAATGTGGGCCCTTGCACCAAAAACACAAAAACCCTCTCTAATCAATGTGAAAGAAAAACAAGATGGGGATAAGATCATTTGGTCCGTCCACAACACTGGTGATTTAGAGATCTCTCCAAAACTCACTCACTCACTTTGCACATTTAAATGAAGCTAAAGTAGAGTATATGTGCAAAAGATATCAAAATCTCTTTGATGAATCAAGTGCGGTGGTAAAAGATAGGGAATTATGCTTAATCAAGATCAAAGCATTAGAAGGAAGGGTGGAAGTATTGGATAAGAAACTACAAGAGGCCCCAAAGGATATTCTTCCCTCACCAGAGCATGTTGTAGATTCTTAGAGTAAAACAATAGAGGATATCTCAGCAGGGATAGAGCAAGTAGGCAGTGATCAGAACAAAGTGGCTTTGGAAGCCCTATGGAAAGTTATGCAACATAGGATTAATATCCTGAAAGGGAAATTTGATTTAGTAAATCATGCTTATAGTAAGTTTCCTGACCTAGAAATAGAGGTCAATAATCATATTTCAATTTTGAACCCTTATTTTGGAACTTGGTCAGGTAGAATTTCACTTTTTCAAAGAGTAGGAGCCCTACAACCACATAGGGAAGATCTTCCATAGATTTTCACTCAAGTGGTAGAAGAGATTGAGCATATTGGAGCCACTTTTTCTTTCTTCAAAGGCAATGTAAATCAGATACAAGCTAGAATGAGTATGTTTGTGTTGGAAAGTGACAATGCAAGCAATTGTTATTTTGTCATTGATGTCAAACCTTAACTAGTGAGACTATTGTTATCTATTTGAGTACCATATCTATTGTTGATGAAGAAGATTTAACAAGAAGACCAGGTGAATGGTTGAGTTAAGGAAAATAAAGGGGTACTTGATCAATTGGTACTCTGGCAAATTAATTAGTTGTTTATCTTTCAAAGATATTTTTTCTGGTTGTTTTGTGCCGAGCAAGTTTGGCTTCTGCCGAGCGAAGTTGCTTGTGCCGAGCAAAGTTGTTCGTGCCGAGCAAAGTTGTTTGTGATGAGAAAGTTTGTTCAGTGCCGAGCACCAGTGAAATTGCCGAGTGAAAACAATGATGTTGGCCAACTTACAGTAATTGGATTAATGATGAGATTTGAGATCTCTGGCCGACTTAATTAATTTTATTAGGATATGTAATGTTAATTAAAGATTGATCCACGTCATTCAATGTATGGGTAACCATAATTAATGCATGGTTTCAAGATTTAATTAGAGACTACCTTGGAGAAGTAAATGTAATGAAATGATGGAATGATTGATTGGATCTGACCTAACCTAAGATCTACAATCTTGATTAAGCAAAAAAGATTTATCTGACCTAGACAAAGAGATATATGATAACCTCAAGGGGTTATTCATTATGTGTGGAAGTGGATGTGTGTATGGAAGAGGATTGCATAGTTGATTTACTGTTTGGCATGACCTAGCAAAGAAGGCTGAATACAAAAGAAGAAATTTGCATGTGTGGTTGCTTGACGAATTTCCAAGCATATCAGAAGATTGAAATGACAATGCAGGTCATCCAGTAAGTTAGCATCAGAGCTGTAATTGGATTTGAATTTGCAAAGTAAGTTGTATGTATCAAATCACAACTGCTGATTACTTTCTAACCATTGTATCAGTTAATATCCTTTAACAAGGTTGACCTAACAGTCATTTGTATAAATCCTCTAACAAGGTGACATTCAGGTGGAATGTTATAAGTCCTCTAATAAGGCCACTCCTGATAGGGTGATTAAATCCTTTAACCAGGTCACACCTAACAGTGTGTTATTGTAATTTTTAATAGGGTTGGCTCCTAATAGAGCTCACTTCAGAAGAGTGAAACTTGGTAGCATGTTACTGGTGGTTTTTCCCATATTGGTTTTCCACGTTAAATACTTGTGTCAACTTGTGTGACTGCTTATGGTTTGTTTTACTATTATATTTCTACAAGATAATTACATTAGACAGTAAACTGCATGATTAAAGTTGTTGACATATGCTACTGCTGCCAAGTAGATCTGAAATACACAAAGTTTTATTTTCTACATCTAGACCTGAGGATAACTGATTCACCCCTCCCCTCTCAGTTATTCTAAATTCATTCTAACAATTGGTATCATAGCTTTGGTCTCCTGAAAATAGTTTGAAGGTACTTGGAGCGAAAAGATTAAGATGTATAAGAAAGAGGTTCTGAAGCTGAACAAAGATAACTTCCTTGCATGGCAGAGTTTGATGAAACTACATCTAGCTAGTATTGGAGATGATGCTAAGTTACTTATTGAAAATGACTATGTATCACCTACTACTCCTCTCATAGCTGCACAACTAAGAGAAAAGCAAGAACACAATCAAGCAATGTTGGAGATTGCATCCTCATTGAGCTATTCAAAGTTTGATGATATAAAGAGCTGCACTAATGCAAAGCAAATGTGGGATAAACTAGCAACTGTCTATGGTGGAGACACAAATGTTCTAAGAGCTAAAGTAGAAATTCTAAGAGGTAAGTTTGATGAGATGAAAATGCAAGAAGGTGAAAATTTTAATCAGTATTATGGTAGAGTAAAAGAAGTTGTAAATGCCATTAGAGGAGCTAATGGAACAATAGATGAGAAAACTATTATGAGCAAGGTACTGAGAACTTTACTTCATGTATATGCTATTAGAGTTTTTTCAATTCAAGAACTGAGATGTACTCCTAACAATAATCTAAATCTGGAAAATCTGATAGGTAGACTCACTGCATTTGAAATGTCAAATTATGATAGCTACAGGGTATTGATTATGCTTTTAGATCTCAATTGGTTCTCAATAAATCTAAGAAAGGAAAGAAACATGTGAACAATGATAGTGACACTACTAATGATGATCTTGAAGAACTTATGGAAAAAAGGTTGTCCAAAGGAAAAGGAAAATACAGAGGTAAACTTCCTATCATTTGTTTTTCATGCAATAAAGTTGGTCATATAGTAGCTAGATGTCCGGATAAGAATGAAAAACATGAAAGAAAGGACAACAAATACAAGGAATACAAAGACAGAAAGGATGACCGAGACTTCAGGAAATATAACGATTACAAAGACAAAGGTAAGAAATCTTGTTATATTGCTGAAGAAACTTCTGACAATGATACTGACAATTTTGATGACAATGATATAGAAGTTGTTTATGTTGCAATGAAAGAAGATTCTGATGATG
>MU224229.1:2329245-2345551 GCA_018584345.1 Thuja plicata | reverse complement strand
TGTATCAGTTAAAATCCTTTAACAAGGTTGACCTAACAGTCATTTGTATAAATCCTCTAACAAGGTGACATTCATGTGGAATGTTCTAAGTCCTCTAACAAGGCCACTCCTAACAGGGTGATTAAATACTTTAACCAGGTCACACCTAATAGTGTGTTATTGTAATCTTTAACAAGGTTGTCTCCTCATAGAGCTCACTTCAGAAGAGTGAAACTTGGTAGCATGTTACTGGTGGTTTTTCCCATATTGGGTTTCCACGTTAAATACTTGTGTCAACTTGTGTGAATGCTTATGGTTTGTTTTACTATTATGTTTCTACAAGCTAATTACATTAGACAGTAAACTGCATGATTAAAGTTGTTGACATATGCTACTGCTGCCGAGTAGATCTGAAATACACAAAGTTGTATTTGCTACATCTAGACCTGAGGATAACTAATTCACCCCTCCCCTCTCAGTTATTCTAAATTCATTCTAACTATTTTGGCCAAACAATAATAGGTTTATTCCTCTAATAAAGGGAGATAATAAGATCAAAACAATATCATATTGGAAAGGTGAATTTGATACCTTACCGCCTATCAAAAAGGAATTTATATCAGATGATGTTACATTATATATGGATAGTTTAATAAGACTTTAGATGAGGCATTTAAGGTGGAAATAGACTTTATTAAGTTTGTGGCAAATGTCAAGCTCATCACAGATGCCAGATGGGATAGACAAAAGGAACAAATAAAGAATATCTAGAGCTTTAATTGGCCTTCGAAGGTAGAGGTTATAGAATGGGATAACATTACCAACCCCAAGAAGAAAAAGATTACAGTCATTGACCTAGACATCTTGGATGAAGAATGAAGAGGCACCTGGCACCTGATCTCTAAGCACAGGGAGGATAATAATTTTAAAAAAGACTAGTGTAAGTTAGCATGTATTGGTGGTCACTAGGTCTTGCAACAACTACAAGATATTATTCAAAATATTTATAGACAAAGGTGCCAGCTATCAAAGATTTGGAAATCAAATTTGGTCTTTTCCATATTTTTTCCTTCCACCACTTGAAGGCCTAATTGTCTTTTGTCTTCTAGTAATTTTAGGGTTAGGTCTAGCCATCCGAAGCTTGTTGTATCCTTAATTTTTAAGGATTCCAAGATGGCTATGACACTATAAATAGTAAGTTGTAACATTTTTGTAAGGATGATGAAATATAAAACTGTGAGGCATTCTCAATTTTTGTCTGATTTTTTAAGCTTTTAAGTTTTTTTGAATGTATTGAAGAAGCATCATATTAAAAAAATACAAAGGAGTTTCTTATTCTACATATTTTTTATCTCCTTATATTTATGTTTATGCTCTTGTATGTTTAGTTTGTAAGGCATTTTAAACATACTAGTTATAAGGTAACTGTGCAGTTGCGTATAAGTTTCTTTCAAGGAGAAAGTAATTCTTGTGAGTGATCCCAGAGGGTAAAACATATTTGTGAGGATTTGATACTGGGATATAGGAACAAAGAGGTAGTTTGTAAGGACCTCTATCTAAAATTCTTGTGTATTTCAATTAATTATTTTGCTATGGATTTGTATTTCATTTTACTCTTTGCCCAAGATTAAGGCATTGGTCTAGGGTTTGACAAATAGTTATTCATCATCAACATTAAAACAAACAAATCATTTACTTTTATGTTATAAAGAATATGCATGCTTAAGTAGTTGTATTGGAGGATACAATTCAACTTGTTGATTCCTTAGAGAGAGAATCATCTAGGTTAGCCTTCTTGAGTCAAATAACTCTAAAAAGAAGAATGAGGAGAATCCTTATATCACTGTTGTTTTCCATTGGTATGTTTATATTACTGCTTATCAAGCTCTGTATTAGATCTATTATGATTATCTATAAGAGGTTTTATTAATACAGCAAAAGAAAATAGGCGAACCAGTGTGACCCTATATCCACTACTAAAAGCTTACTGAGAAGCAGTAACTTATTGAAGGTACACCCGCCTTAGTCTATGGAGCTAAAAGAAGAAGGAGGATTAATCCTTGTCAATTAGACTTTATCTTGCAAGAATCAGGAGTTGGGAGTTATAGAGTTGATTAAGTTATAGTCTATTTTCATCCTGCAATAAAAATCTCTAACATAAGGTTTGTAGGCCAAAAGACGAAGGTGGAGCAGGAATAAAAGATATCAAACTTCAAGGAAAATCATTAGGGGCCAAACTAATTTGGTGTATGTATAAGAATCCACACCTTAAATGGGTTAAAATTCTATCCCATAAATATTTAAGAAACTCAGATCCTACAAACATGTTTAGAGAGAATTCCCCTCCTAGGAGATATAGAATATGGAATTTCATGTTAGATATTAGATTCATCATCTAATAAAAACTAACTTGGAACTTAGGGAAGGGTGAGGAGGCTCTTTTCTGCCAGGGTTCATGGGAAGGATATAAAGCTTTACAATCCATAGGTATGGAAGAATCGGTTGGAAAGCTATAATGTAAATAATTGTTGTTTTTTCACTGATGTCAAACCTTAACTGGTGAGACTATTGCTATATGTTTGAGTACCATATCTATTGATTGTTGAAGAAGATTTGAAGGAAAGGATAACAAGAAGAACTAGTGAAATGGATGAGTTATGAGAAATTACAAGGGTACTTGATCAGTTGGCACATCGGAAAAGTAATGTGTTTTTTATCCATTACACTTTGTCAAGATGTCAGTTTACTAGGAATAGTATATGCCAAGTGAAGTTTGTGTCGACTGAGCAACAGTGTATGTCAAGCATAATTTATTAGTATTGACCAAGCACCAGTAAATTGCTAAGGAAAATAGTGATGACCGAGTGGAAAAACACAGTGTTGGCTGAGCAGCAATATTTTGGTAAATGTTAAGATTTGAGATCTCTGACCAACATAATTGAATTTATTGGGATATGTAAATTTAATTAAGGATAAGCACGAATGGTCCACATTATTTAATGCATGGGTAACCATAATTAATGCATGGATCCAATATTTAATTATTGATTACTTTAGAGAAGTAAATTAAATGTAAATGATGGAAAGATCCATTGGATCTTACCTAACCTAAGATCTATGATCTTGATTAAGAAAAAAAGATTTATTTTACCTAGATGAATAGGTATAAGAAACCCTCAAGGGGTTATTCAAGAAGATCTATGTATGTGAAAAGTGTATGCTAGAGAATTGCATGGTTAATTGACTGATTGGCATGATCTATCAAAGAAGGCTGAATAGAGAAGCAGAGAGTTGCGAAAGTTATTGCTTGATGGATTTCCAAGAAGATCTAAAGATTGACATGAGAATGGAGGCCATTCAGTGAATTAGCATAAGAGCTGAATTGGATCTGGATTTGCAAACTAAGTTGTATGTATCAGATCACACCTTCTGATTATTTTCTAACCATCAAAATACTTTAACCAGGTTGACCTAACAGTCATTGTATAAATCCTTTGAGCAAGGTGACTTTTAGGTGGAATGTTCTAAGACCTCTAACAAGGCCACTCCTGACAGGGTGTTTAAATCCTTTAACCAATTCACATTTAGCAATGTGTTTTATAACCGTTAACAGGGTTGGCTCCTAGCAGAGCTCACTTCAGAAGATTGAAAACTTGGTAGCATGTTACTGGTGTTTTTTCCCAATTTGGGTTTCCACATTAAATACTAGTGTCAACTTGTGTGAATGTTTATGTTGTGTTTTACTGTTAAGTTTCTACAAGCTGGTTACATTTGAACAGTAAACTACATATTTATGTTGTTGACTTATGCTATTGTTGTCAAGCAGATCTGAGTTGTTCAAAGTGCTATAAAGTTTCAATTGGAACATCTAGACCTGAGGATAACTGATTCACTCCCCCTCTTAGTTATTCTAAATTTATTCTAACAATTGGTATCAGAGCTTTGGTCTCTTGAAAATAGTTTGAAGGTACTTGGAGCAAAAAATCAAGATGTATTAAAAGGAGGTACCAAAGTTGAACAAAGATAACTTCCATGCATGGAAGAGTTTGATGAAATTACATCTATCTGGTATTGGTGATGTTGCTAAGTTCTATATTAAACATAATTATGTAGTCCCAACAACACCTCTCACCGTTGAACAATTAAGAGAGAAACAGGAACACAATCAAGCAATGTTGGAGATTGCATCATCCCTGAGCTATCCTAAATTTGAACACATAAAGAAATGCACAAATGCAAAGTAGATGTGAGATACCCTAGAAACCATCTATGGGGGAGATACAAATGTGCTAAGATCCAAATCTGAAAGTTTAAGAGGTAATTTTGATGAAATGAAAATGCAAGAAGGAGAAAATATAGTTCAATATTGTGGTAGGATAAAAGAAGCTATCAATTCTATTAAAGGATCTAATGGAACCATTAATGATAACACCATTATGAGAAAGGTACTAGGAAATTTTCTTCCTATATATGTTATTAGAGTATCTACAATTCAAGAATTAAGATGTACTCCTAATAACAATTTGACTTTAGAAGGTCTGGTAGGAAGACTTACTGCATTTGAGATGTCAAATTTTGATAACTACACTCCACAAGCTATTGATTTCGCATTCAGATCCCAGTTGGTCCTTAACAAATCAAAGAAAGGAAAGAAATGTGTAAACAGTGATAGCGACACTATAGATGATGATCTGGAAGAACTTGAGGCACTTATGGAAAGAAGACTATCTAGAGGAAAAGTAAAATTCAAAGGTAAACTTCCTATCATTTGTTTTTCATGTAACAAATTTGGTCATATTGCTGCTAGATGTCCTGATAAGAATGACAAAGATGAAAGAAGGGACAACAAGTACAAAGACAGAAAGGATGACCGAGACTTCAGAAAGTATAAGGATTACAAAGGCAAAGGTAAGAAATCTTGCTATATAGCTGAAGAAGCTTCTGATGTGGAACTGATAATTCTAATGAAAATGATATAGAAGTTGTGTATGTTTCTATGAAAGACGATTCTGATGATGATGAGAAAATTGCACTAATTTCTTATATGAGTAAAGGTGATCGTTGGATTATTGACAATGGTTTTTCAAATCACATGACTAGTGAAAAGGATAAATTTGAAACCTTAGATCAGTGAAATGACGATTATGTTAAATTTGGTAATGATGCACCATGTCTTGTTAAAGGGAAAGGATCAATTAACTTGACTGACAAGATCAGATGTGACAATGTATATTGGGTTGATGATCTTAACTATAATTTATTGAGTGTTTCACAGCTGAATACTTCTGGTTACAAAGATGAATTCCATCACAAGAAGGAAAAGATCTATGATGCCACTAGAGAACTAGTTGGAAGTGGAGAGAAAAAAAAAGGTAACTTGTTCTATCTGGACTTAGCTAATGAGACATGCTTGTTTGCACAATATAATGATGTTTGGTTATGGCATAAAAGGTTGTATCATGTAAACTTTGATAACTTGGTAAGCATAAGCAAATTGAAAAATGTTAGAGGGATGCCTAAGTTAAAGAAACCTAAAATGCAATGTGTAAGCAATGTCAATTGGGAAAAATGACTAAATCTAGTTTCAAAAGAAAGACTCATACTTCTGAAGAAATTCTAGAATTGGTTCATACTGACCTTTGTGGTCCCATTGGTGAGAAAAATTACTATGGAGATAGATATTTTATTCTATTCATTGATGATTACTCTATAATGATGACGGTTATGTTTCTTAAGGAGAAATCTGATGCATTCTAGTTATTTAAGTGGTACTTGGCAAAAGTTGAAAAGGAGACAGGAAAAATTTTGAAATGTTGGAGATCTGACTGAGGAAAGTTTATTTCTAATGAGTTTAACATAGTATGAAATGACCGAGGTATAAAAAGACAGATGTCCACACCTAGGACACCACTACAGAATGGTATTGCTGAAGAACACTAATGATGGAGAATAATGTTGCACAAAAATATTGGAGAGAAGATGTAAGTATAACAGTCTATACCCTGAACAGAGTACAAGTCAAGAAAGTTACTAATGCTACACCTTATGAACTATGGTATGGATATGCACCTAATGTAAGATATTTCAAAGTTTTTGGAAGTAAATGTTTTATACTGAAGGATAACAGAAATGTAAAACTTGATGCTAGAGGTGAGGAAGACATATTTCTTGGATATTCAACTAAAAGTAAATCATATAAGTGTTTGAATTCTAACACTAACAAAATTGTGGAAAGTGCAAATGTTAGAATTGATGAATATGCAGAAAGAAATGAAGTAGAAAGAACACAAGAACCTAAAAATTACAAATCATTTGTCTATTTGGATGAGGAAGATTCTAATGTATTACCTAAACCTAAGAATGAGGTTTTTGAGCAACAGGTAGCACCTACCGAGTCACAGAATGAGGTTGCAGGAAAATAGGAGGCAATTGTCGAGATATCTAATGAAGATGTCAAGACATAGAATCAACCTGAATTGAACAAGAATAATGAATCTGAAGCAAAGAAAGAACCTACTCTAGCAAAATATGTAAGGAGGCACCACAAAATTGATCAAGTCATAGGATGAAAATATTTTGCAGTTATGATAAGAAGTAAGCTAAGAGATGGTACATGCTTCTTATGTGATTTTTAGCCTAAAACGGTAAAAGATGCCTTAGAAAAAGAAGACTAGATACAAGCCATGAATGAAGAAATTGAACAGAATGAGAATAATAAGACTTCGACACTTGTACCTAGGCAAAATGAAAAAAATTTAATTGAGACTAAGTGGGTATTCAGAAATAATCTGAATGAACATGGAGAAGTAACAAGGAGTAAAGCTAGACTGGTATGCAAGGGTTATGCACAAGAGGAAGGAATTGATTATGGAGAAACATTCGCCCCAGTTGAAATATGTTAGAATGAATTTAGAATAACTGAGAGGGGGTGAATCAGTTATCCACGGGTCTAGATGTGCCCATTTAAAACTTTATACAAAATTAAACAACTCAAATCTGCTCGGTAGTGATAGAATATGTCAACAATATAAGTATACAGTTTACTGTTCAGATGAAATACGCTTGTTGAAAATTAATAGTAAAACACAATATAAACATTCACACAAGTTGACACCAATATTTAACGTGGAAACCCAATTTGGGAAAAACCACCAATAACATGCTATCAAGTTTTCACTCTTCTGAAGTGATGCCTTGTTAAGAGCCAACCCTGTTAAAGGTTACAAAACACATTGCTAAATGTGACCTGGTTAAAGGATTTAATCACCCTGTCAAAAGTGGCCTTGTTAGAGGACTTAGAACATTCCAATCTAAATGTCACCTTGCTCAAAGGATTTATACAATTATTGTTAGGTCAACCCGGTTAAAGAATTTCAACTGATACAATGGTTAGAAAGTAATCAGCAGGTTTGATTTGATTCATACAACTTACTTTGCAATCCAGATCCAATTCATCTCTAATGTTAATTCATTGAGTGACCTCCATTCTAATTTCAAACTCCAGATCTACTTGGGAATTCATCAAGAAATCTCTCTCTACTTCTCTACTCAGCCTTCTTTTCTTAGATCTTGCCAATCAGTCAATTAACCATGCAAACCTCTTGCATTCTTTGTATACATAGCTATCTACTCTCCTTCATGAATAACCCCTTGAGGTTATCATATACCTCTCCTTCTAGGTCAGATACATCTTTTGTCGCTTAATCAAGATCGTAGATCTTAGGTTAGGTCAGGTCCAATGGATCTTTCCATCATTACATTTAATTTATTTCTCCAATACAATCACCAATTAAATCTTGGATCCATGCATTAATTACAATTCCCTATGCATTTACATAGTGTAGATCAAACGTTCTTATCCTTAATTAACTTTACATATCCCAATAAAATCAACTATTTCGGTCGGAGATCTTAAATCTCATCAATCATCAAAATACTATTGCCAACACAAAACTTGCTCGGCAATTTACTGACACTCAGCACATACAGGAAAATATGCTCAGCACACACTGGTGCCCGACCGACACAAAATTTGTTCAGCATAAACTGTTCTCAGTAAAATATTAGTGAAAGATAAACAACATATCACTTTGCCAATGTGCCAACTGATAAAGTACCCTTTGTAATTCCTCATAACTCAACCATTCTTCTTGGTCTTGTTTTTAAATTGCCTCCATCAATCAATAAATACGGTACTTAAATAGATAGTAATAGTCTCACCAGTTAAGGTTTGACATCAATGACAAAACAATAATTGTTTCCATTGTAGCTTTCCAAACAATATTTCCAACAATCTCCCTCTTTGCCATTGATGGCAACACAAAACAATAAAACAATAATATTACAAACATAGTTACCATACAATCCAAAAAAATGCTTGTGTTCCTTGTATGAATAAATTTTCATTAATTTATTTAGCTTCATTCTAATTCTTATCTTTAAAACATTACTCCTTTTGTGTCTGTAATCACACTGATATCTTTCTATTTCTATTCATCAATATCTTTTTAACTCTCAGTAGTATCTTTTTAACTCTTATTAGTAAACTCTCCATGTATCTTTCTCAGTATAATTCTCCCTATATCAGTAAAATTCTCCCTCTTTGACAACAATTCCAAAGATGTTGACATCTTCATCATGCAAATTCTTCTATTCTAAACTATGTATCATGATGTTCCTGTCATCTTGCTTATGACTTATACTCTTTTACTATCCTTGTCTGTCTTTTCACAACTTTAGGCAGCATCCTAAAGTGTGACTATCTGTGCATCAATGTGAAAAATATTTTGTATATAATATTTGATGCAACAGTACCATTCTGAACTAATTAGCTTCAGTTAGGGGAATCACCCCCAATTTACCTTGCAGATACTCATGAGCATCCTTGGGTAGTGCCTTTGTAAATATGTATGCTAATTGTTCCTTAGTGTTCACATATTCCAGACTCACTTCCTTCTTCTAAACTAGCTCCCTCAAGTAATGATACTTGATTGCTATATGCTTTGTCTTAGAGTGCATTACAGGGTTCTTTGAAATATTAATGGCACTCGTGTTATCACAATATATGACAACTATTTTTGTGATCTTCAACCACACAATATTAGAGAAATTAACTGTTGTTTCCACATACTCGGCTTTAGCTATAGATTGTGAGGTGCAGTTCTATTTCTTGCTTTTCCAAGAGACTAATATTTTTTCCAAAAGAAATGCTCCTCCTATGGTGCTTTTTCTATCATCTATATTTCCATCCCAGTAAGAATCAGAATAAACTCTGAGTTCAAATTTCTCATTCCTTCTGTAATACAGACTATAGTCATATATTCCTTTCAAGTATCTCAGAATCCTTTCTACTGCCATCATATGAGTTTCTTTGGGATTGGCAGAAAATCTGGCAACAATACCAAAAGCTAATGCAATATCACGTCTATTGTGTACAACATATTGCAGCTTTCCAATCATTGATCTGTACAGTGTTTGATTTACTTCTTTTATCTCATCATTTTTGGTTAACTTATGTCCAGTGGCCATGGGTGTACTCACTGGTTTTGAATCTTCCATTCCAAAAGTTTTTAGTATCTCTTTGACATATTTTGATTGAGTAATATAGATACCATTCTTCATTTGATATATTTGTAAACCAAAAAAAAAGTTTATCTCACCAAACATAGACATCTCAAATTCAGTTTACATCTGCTTTGTAAATGCTTGGCATAACATATATTGTCCACAAAAGCTAATGTCATCAACAAAAATTTTAGCTAACAAAGTACCTTTACTTTTCTCTGTCTTCAAATACAGATTTTTGTTGTCATTAGTTCTTTGTCATTGGTTCTTACAAAACCAATCTTCATCAGATAGTTGTGCAATCTCTCATACCATGCTCTTGGTGCTTGCTTCAGTCCATATAGTGCTTTGTGTATCTTGCAAACCATATTAATTTTGCTTGGGTCTACAAATCCATCAGCTTGTTCAATGTAGAATTCTTCTTCTTCTAATATTCCATTTAGAAGTGTTGACTTCACATCCATTTGATAGACTTTAAATCCTTTATAGGCTGCATATGCAAGTAAGGTTCTAACACCTTCCAATCTTGCAACTGGAGCGAATGTTTCTCCATAATCAATTCCTTCCTATTGTGCATAACCCTTGCATACTAGTCTAGCTTTGTTTCTTGTTACATGTCCATGTTCATTCAGTTTGTTTCTGAATACCCACTTAGTACCAATTACATTTTTATCATTTGGCCTAGGTACAAGTGTCCAACTATTGTTCTTTTCAATATGTTCAATCTCTTCGTTCATGGATTGAATCTAGTCTTCATTGTCTAAAGCATATTTTACTATTTTAGGCTCAAAATCACATAACAAGTAGGTGTCTTCTCTTAATTTGCCTCTTGTCATGACTGCAGAGTCTTTTGCTCCTATGATTTGATCAATTTTATGGTGCCTTCTAACATATTTTTCCAAAGTAGGTTCTTTATGTGCTTCAGATTGATCATTCATGTTTAATTCAGGTTGAAACTATGACTCAACATCTCCATTAGATAGCTCAGAAGTCACCTCCCATTTCCCGGTGATTTTGTTCTATGACTCGGTAGGTACAAACTATTTCTCAGCAACTTTAGTTTCAATTTCAGGTAATTTGTTAGAATCTACCTCATCAGGATAGGTGAATGATTTGTAACTCTCTGGCTCAGTCATGCTTTCTTCTTCATTTCTTTCTACATATTCATCAATTCTAACATTTGCACTTTCCACAATTTTGTTAGTATTATAATTCAAACACTTATATGCCTTACTCTTAGTTGAATATCCAAGAAATATGCCTTCCTCACCTTTAGCATCAAATTTTCCATTTTTGTTATCCTTTAGTATGAAACATCTACTTCCAAAAACTTTAAACTAGCTTACACTAGGTGCATATCCATTCCATAGCTCATAAGGTGTAGTATTTGTACCTTTCTTGACTTGTACTCTGTTTAGGGTATAAACTATTGTACTTACAGCTTCTCTCCAATATTTCTATGTAACATTTTTCTCCATCTTTAGTGTTCTGGTACAATCCATGATAGATCTGTTTCTTATTTTAGCTATATCATTCTGTGGTGGTGTCCTAGGTGCGGACATCTATCATTTTATCCCTCTATCATTGTAAAACTTATTAAACTCATTAGGAAAAAACTCGCCTCCTTTGTCAGATCTCAGACATTTCAGATTTTTACTTGTCTCCTTTTCAACTTTTGCCAAGTACCACTTAAACAACTGGAATGCATCAGGTTTTTCTTTAAGAAACATAACAGTCATCATTCTAGAGTAATAATCAACAAATAAGATAAAATATTTGTCTCCATAGTAACTTTTCTCACCAATAGGTCCACAAAGGTCAGTATGAACTAGTTCTAGAATATTCTTAGAAGTATGACTTTTGCTTTTGAAACTAGATTTAGTCATCTTTCCTAATTGACATTGCTTGCACATTGGATTTTCAGGTTTCTTTAACTTAGGCAGCACTCTAACCTTTTTCAATTTTCTTATGCTTACCAAGTTATCAAAGTTTACATGATACAACCTTTTATGCCACAACCAAACATCATTATATTGTGCAAACAAGCATGTCTCATCAGCTAAATCTAGATAGAAGAAGTTACCTTTTGTTTTCTCACCACTTCCAACTAATTCTCCATTGGCATCATAGATCTTTGCTTTCCTGTGATGAAATTCAACTCTGTAACTAGAAGTATTCAGCTGTGAAACACTCAATAGCTTATACTTAAGATCATCAACCCAATATACATCATCACATTTGATTTTGTCAGTCAATTGAATTGATCCTTTCCTTTTAACACTTTATGGTGTATCATTTCCAAATTTAACATAACCACCTTTACACTAATCTAAGGTTTCAAATTTGTCTTTATCACCGGTCATGTGACATAAAAAACCACTGTCAATAATCCAACGATCACCTTTACTCATATAATAAATTAGTGCAATTTTCTCATCATCATCATCAGAATCGTCTTTCATTGCAGCATACACAACTTCTATATCATTTTCATTGGATTTGTTAGAATCATTGTCAAAAGCTTCTTCAGCTATATAGCAGGACTTCCTACCTTTGTCTTTGTAATCCTTATACTTCCTAAAGTCTCAGTCATCCTTTCTATCTTTATACTTGTTGTCTCTTCTCTCATATTTTTCATTATTATTAGGACATCTTGCAGAAATATGACCAACTTTGTTACATGAAAAATAAATAATAGGAAGTTTACCTTTGAATTTTCCTTTTCCTCTTGATAGTCTTCTTTCCATAAGTGCCTCAAGTTCTTCTAGATCATCATCAGAAGTGTCATTGTCACTATCCACACATTTCTTTCCTTTGTTTGATTTTTTGAGGACCATCTGGGACTTGAATGTAGATTCAATGGCTTGTGGAGTATAGTTATCAAAATTTGACATCTCAAATGCAGTAAGTCTGCCTACCAAACTTTCCAAAGTCAAATTGTTGTTAGGAGTACATCTCAATTATTGAATTGTAGATACTCTAATAGCATAAATAGGAAGAAGTTTTCTCAATACCTTTCTCATGATGGTGTTATCACCAATGGTTCCTTTAGCTCTTCTAATAGCATTTACAACTTCCTCTATCCTAATTTAATATGAAACTATATTTTCTCCTTCTTGCATTTTCATTTCATCAAGCTTACCTCTCAAGCTTTCAAATTTGGCTCTTAGCACATTTGTGTCACCTCCATAGATAGTTTCAAGAGTATCCCATATGTTCTTTGCGCTTGTACAGTCCTTTATGTCTTCAAACTCATGATAGTTCAGGGATGATGTAATCTCCAACATTTCTTGATTATATTCTTGCTTTTCTCTTAACTATGTAGCATTGAGAGCTCCTGCAGGGGCTACACATTCTTGATCAACAAGACATTTAGAAGAATCACCAACACTAGCCAAATGAAATTTCATCAAACTTTTCCATGCTGAAAAGTTGTCCTTGTTCAACTTCGGTACCTCCCTTTTATACATCTTGATCTTTTGCTCCAAGTACCTTCAAACTTTTTCAAGAGACCACAGCTTTGATACCAATTGTTAGAATGAATTTAGAATAACTAAGAGGGGGGTGAATCATTTATCCATAGATCTAGATGTGCCCATTTAAAACTTTATACCAAATTAAACAACTCAAATCTGCTCGAGAGTGATAGCATAAGTCAACAATATAAGTATGCAGTTTACTGTTTAGATGAAATAAGCTTGCTGAAACTTAACAGTAAAACACAATATAAACATTCACACAAGTTGACACCAGTATTTGACATGGAAACCCAATTTGGGAAAAACCACCAATAACTTGCTATCAAGTTTTTACTCTTCTGAAGTGATGCCTTGTTAAGAGCCAACCCTGTTAAAGGTTACAAAACACATTGCTAAATGTGACCTGGTTAAAGGATTTAATCACCCTGTCAGGAGTGGCCTTGTTAGAGGAATTAGAACATTCCAATATGAATGTCACCTTTCTCAAAGGATTTATACAATGACTATTAGGTCAACCTGGTTAAAGGATTTCAACTGATACAATGGTTAGAAAGTAATCAGCAGGTTTGATCTGATTCATACAACTTACTTTTCAATCCAGATCCAATTCACCTCTAATGCTAATTCATTGAGTGGCCTCCATTCTCATTTCAAACTCCAGATCTTCTTGGGAATTCATCAAGAAATCTCTCTCTACCTCTCTGCTCAGCCTTCTTTGCTTAGATCTTGCCAATCAGTCAATTAACCATGCAAACCTCTTGCATTCTCTGCATACACAGTTATCTACTATCCTTCATGAATAACCCCTTGAGCTTATCATATACCTCTCCTTCTAGGTCAGATACATCTTTTTCCACTTAATCAAGATCATAGATCTTAGGTTAGGTTAGATCCAATGGATCTTTCCATCATTACATTTAATTTATTTCTCCAATACAATCACCAATTAAATCTTTGATCCATACATTAATTACAGTTCCTCGTGCATTTACATAGTATAGATCAAACGTGCTTATCCTTAATTAACTTTACGTATCCCAATAAAATCAACTATGTCAGCCAGAGATCTTAAATCTCATCAATCATCAAAATACTATTTCTCAACCAACACAAAACTTGCTTGACAATTTACTGACGCTCAGCACATACAGGAAAATATGCTCAGCACACATTGGTGCTCGGCCGACACAAAATTTGTTCACCATAAACTGTTCTCAGTAAACTGTCAGTGAAAGATAAACAACATATCACTTTGCCAATGTGCCAGCTGATAAATTACTGTTTGTAATTCCTTATAACTCAACCATTCTTCTTGTTCTTCTTGTTAAATCTCCTCCATCAATCAATAGATATGGTACTTAAACAGATAGCAATAGTCTCACCAGTTAAGGTTTGACATCAATGACAAAACAATAATTGTTTCCATTGTAGCTTTTCAAACAATATTTCCAACACAAGATTGGAAGGAGTCAGAACCTTACCTGCATATGCAGCCTACAAAGGTTTTAAAGTTTATCAAATGGATGTAAAGTCAGCATTTCTAAATGGAATATTAGAAGAAGTGTACATTGAACAAGCTGATGGATTTGTTGAACCAAGCAAGAGGAACATTGTTTTCAAATTACACAAGGTACTATATGTACTAAAGAAAGCACCAAGAGCATGGTATGAGAGATTACACAATTACTTCATAAAGATTGGATTTGCAAGAACCAATGAAAACAACAATCTGTATTTGAAGATAGAATAAAATAAAGGTACTTTATTAGCTGAAATTTTTGTTGATGACATTATATTTGGTGGACAAGATGTGTTATACCAAACATTTGCAAAAGAGATGAAAACTAAATTTGAGATGTCTATGTTTGGTGAAATCAAGTTCTTTGTTGGCTTGCAAATATATCAAATGAAGAATGGTATCTATATTACTCAATCAAAATATGTCAAGGAGATACTAAAAACTTTTGGAATGGAAGAGTCAAAACCAGTGAGTACACCCATGGCTACTAGACAGAAGCTAACAAAAAATGATGATACAAAAGAAGTGAATCAAACCCTTTGCAGGTCAATGATTGGAAAGCTGCAATATGTTGTACATAGAAGACCTGATATTGCTCTAGTTGTTGGAATTGTTGCAATATTTTTTTCCAATCCTAAAGAAACTCATATGATGGTAGTAAAAAGAACTGCGAGATATTTGAAAGGAACAGATGAATATGGTCTATATTACAAAAAGAATGATAAGTTTGAGCTCAGAGTTTACACTAACTCTGATTGGGCTGGAAATGTGGATGACAGGAAAAGAGCCATAGGTGGCGCATTTCTTCTAGGAAAGAGATTTATTTCATGGACAAGAAAGAAATAGAATTGCACCTCACAATCTACAGTTGAAGCTGAGTATGTGACAACAGTAGTTAACTACTCTAATATTGTATGGTTGAAGATACTACTGAAAGGTATGAAAGAAGTGATCATAGAACTAGTTGTTATATATTGTGATAACATGAGTGCCATCAATATTTCTAAGAACCCTATGATTCACTCTAAGACAAAGCATATATCTATCAAGTATCATTACTTTAGGAAGCTAGTTCAAAACAAGGAAGTGAGACTGGAATATGTGCATACTAAGGAACAGTTAGCAGACATATTTACAAAAGCACTACCCAAGGATGATCATGAGTATCTACGAGGTAAATTAGGGGTGATTCCCCTAACTTAGGCTAATTAGTTCAGAATGGAACTGTTGCGTCAAATTTTATATTTAGAATATTTGACACATTGATGCACAGGAAGTCACACTTTAGGATGTTGGCTAAAGATGTGAAAGAAAGACAAGGACATAAAAGAGAATTAGTCATAAGCAAGATGATGCTGAGTTAGAACAAAAGAATCTGCATGATAAAGATGTCAACGTCTTTGGCCTTGTTGTCAAAGAGGGAGGGTTTACTGAAAGAGGGAGAATTTACTATACTTAGAGAAAAAGGGAGAGTTTATTGAAAGAGAGAGTCTACAGTTGAACATAAATAGAAAGATTTCAGTGTGACTACAGACACAGAGGGAGAAATGTTTTACAAGATGAGAATCAGAATGAAGCTAAAGACACTAATGAAGATTTTTTCATATCAAGGAACACAGGCAAACTTTTTGGATTATCTGGTAACTATGTTTGTAAAATTATTGTTTTATTGTTTAGTGTTGCCATCAATGCCAAAGAGGGAGATTGTTGGAAAGCTACAATGTAAACAATTGTTGTTTTGTCATTGATGTCAAACCTTAACTGG
>MU224229.1:2291583-2305510 GCA_018584345.1 Thuja plicata | reverse complement strand
AAAACTAATGTTTTACTTATAATGATTTGGCGGGAAGTAAACTCTCTGATTTACAGTATTTTCACGAAATGAAAAATAGACCTTAAAAATTCAAAAAACATATTAATTTTGGTTCAATTTTTTTTTTAAAAATTATAGGCATATAATTCAGCCTATTTGACACATTTAATTAGTTTACATCATCTTCAAATTCTCAACAGAAATGTGAATTTTATGCCCTTGAAGTTTTACAGTTTTGGTTTTGTCGTCCTTTTCCTTTGTAAAAGGGTGACAGATTATTGTGCTTTTACCCTTAAGCCTCTAGTTATCTTCAGTCCTATAAGATGAATGCCTTCAAATATACTTAACAAACAACTACTACTCGGAGTGCTCTATTAAACCTTATTCTTAATGTTTACCATATAGTAGTCTTTCAATTTACCGAAAAATAGTAAATTACTTAGAGTATACCGATCAATCCAGATTAGCTATGTGTAATGCAAAACACTAAAGTAATGACTCATAAACACATTGACGCGTGGATTTTTAACGCGGAAACCTTGTTAAGGGAAAAACCACTTAGGACCGGTAACCCAAAATTTTCACTCTTCTGAAGTGAGCTCGGTAAAGAGCCGACCCTATTAAAGGTTACAAACACACTGTTAGGTATGACCTTGTTAGAGGATTTAATAGATTAGTTTGTCACTTGATATCGGTATCTCTATGCTACCTTCTACGAACAAACCCAGTGTAGTTTGTCAAATGGAATCTGGCATCTCATGTTATCTTCATGATCAAACTTTTTGATACTCCTTGGGATGTATCTCAATATAGAAAGGATCTTTAAATCTTTCTCAGTTAAGAGACTTTCTGAATCAATGGTTAAACTAAAATAGTATGATCTATTCACATATACAACTTATACTTGTAGATTTTTAGATCTATTGTAAGCTCATTAAAACCATTATGATCAAAATATCTTTTCAATACCTTTGCTACACTTTTGTTCTGCTCGGTGATGCTATTCTCTGTTACTCGGTGTCCGCAGAAATCTTTAGCTCTTTCCTCAGCTTGATTGATCAGGACTGTATGAATTTGTTCTTCATTAGTTTCTCTTTAGCATCCTCTTTTTCATTCACTCCCCTTAATTCATAATTAATTAATTTGTTTCTTTATAGACATGATATCACCGTTTCTAGGTTGTTTATTTTCTTGTTCTTGGTGTGATCCACATTCTTAGCCAATCCTGATTTAAAGCATAACTCATTTTTTATCTTGTAGACATCTTCTTGCCAACTAGATAAAAGAGCTTTAAATCCTTTACTTGTCTCTGGCTTTATCTTATCGATAAAAATAATGATAACAACCAGTTAAGTCTATATTTATCTTTGTCAGCTAGATATTTTTTTGTTTATGAACTCCAGTTAACTACGGTGTTTTAACTCTTTGATAGCTTCGGTCAACACTCTAGTTCTCCTCAGGCTTCACTGCAAAGTTCTGCTCGTCGGTTAACACTATAATTCTGGTCGTCGGTAATGCTTGTGATTCTTCTCTTCGGTAATGCTCATCAATTTCTTTGCTTGGGCATCACTATGACTTAAATTTCGGTGATCTTTGTCCATCAGGTTCCACTAGCCTTCAGTGTTTGTAGTCACTTAGTGAATGCTTGTCTTTTATGCATTACTAAAAGCATAATATTTTTCTCTCTAATTCTCTAAAGTCTTTGACACTTTGATTATAACTAATTAGATTATATCAGTTGACATCAATGATAATACAATCTGTTAACTAATTTAATGTCTTGCATTATCTTTCTGCATTTTGATGATCAAATTAACATGTTGAAAAATTCAATCAGTTACATGTCATCAATATCTCCCTTTGGCATTGATGGCAACACACTACATTATCATACTATACTATTACTAATACAATATGAAATATAACAGTTTCATCAATCTTTCCTATTTTAACTATTACAAATGTATGGTTCTCGATAAGCTCATATAGCTTAGATTTGTTTCTTCAATCTTCAATCCCTTCACTGGATAGATGTAGAAGCTTCTATCTTTGTTTTGATATGTTCTCTTCCTTGACTGTTCCTCTTCTTGATAATCTCTTTTTCCTTTGACAACAATCTCTCCATTTGTTACTTCTTTCCCTTAGATGGATATTTCATATGTAATCTCTCCCTATGGATAAAGATTAACTTTTCCTTTTGATTCTTAGGAACTTCTCTTCATGGATACTGATATAATATTTTCAGGAGATCATCTCTCCCTTATAATAATGAGAATCTCTCTTCCTTATGATAATGAGATCATCTCTCCCTTTGACAACAATGCCAAACAATTCTCTTCTATATCATCTTCCATCCCTTTATATAATATATTCCTTGAATTTCCCTATCCATCAGCAATACACTAACTCTGGTGTTTGATGCAGATTTGTACCTTGATATGTACATATGCATATGTTGATGTTCATCTTGGTGCTTTCATCAACATGAATGATCTTCTGATTGTGTGTAGGCTGATGCATCCTCTTAGTCTGCTTACTAACTGATAGACAAGGGTTGGACCCCTAGTCTCTGTCTCAAGTACTCAAATGTATCTTTTGATAATGGCTTGGTGAATATATCAGCTAATTGTTCCTTTGATTGAACATATTCTAGTATCACCTCTAATTCTTGCACTTGTTCTCTTAGATAATGATACTTGATAGCAATATGCTTAGTCTTAGCATGCATGACTGGATACTTAGAAATATTAATTGCGCTGGTATTATCACAATAGATATTCACTAGTTCAAGAATCTTCATATTCATACCTTTCAGCAACTATTTGATCCATGCAATATTGGATAAATTTTCAGCAGCAGCAGCCACATACTCTACTTCTACAGTAGGCTGAGAGATGCAGCCTTTCTTCTTGTTGATCCATGTGACAATTCTATCACCCATGAAGAATGTTCCTCTAGTTGTGTTCTTTCAGTCATCAATGTTTCCAGCCCAATCAGCATATGTATAGACTTGTAGCTCAAATTTTCCTTCTCTTTTATACCATAAGCCATAGTCCTTGGTGTTCTTCAGATATCTCATAATTCTCTTGACAGCAGTCATATGTGATTCTTTGGGATTAGCAGAGAATCTTGCAACTATTCTAACTGCATGTGCTATATCTGGTTTGGGATGAACAACATACATTAGTTTGCCAATCATTGATCTATACAAGGTTTGATTTACATCATTTGATTTGTCTTCTTTTGTCAGCTTACATCCAGTAGCCATAGGTGTTCCAAATGGTTTAGAATCTTCCATCTTGAATATCTTCAGCACTTCCTTGATGTATTTGGACTGAGTGATATATATGCCTGCATCTTGTTGAAAAATCTGTAGACCAAGAAATAATTTGATCTCTCCAAACATAGACATTTCAAATTCTTTTCTCATTTCATTAGCAAAGGTTTTGCATAGAATTTCATTTCCCCCAAAAATGATATCATCAACAAAAATTTCAGCAATTAGAATATTACCATCGGTATCTTCTTTTAACTATAGATTGATATTTTCACTTGTTCTTACAAATCCAATGTTAATGAGATAGGAGTGAAGTCTTTCATACCATGCTCTAGGTGCTTGTTTCAATCCATACAAGGCTTTATGTAGTCTACATACAATGTTCCTCTTGTCTAGATCAACAAACCCTTTTGGTTGTTCAATGTATACCTCTTCTTCCAGTATTCCATTTAGGAATGAAGATTTTTCATCCATCTGGTATACCTTGAATCCTTTGAATGCAGCACAAGAAAGTAAGATTCTAACTCCTTCTAGTCTAGCAATGGGTGCAAAGGTTTCTCCATAATCAATACCTTCTTCTTGTGCATACCCCTTGCATACTAACCTTTCTTTGTTTCTTTTGACTTCTCCATTCTCATTCATCTTGTTTATGAATATCCATTTGGTACCGATGACATTCTTGTCAGCTGGTCTCCGTACTAGTGTCCATGTATTGTTCTTCTCAATCTATTCTATTTCTTCATTCATGGCACTGACCCATTCTTCATTCTCAAGTGTAGTATTAACAGATTTAGGCTCAAAATCACAAAGTAAACATCTAGTGTTTAGTGACTTACTTCTTGTTCTCATTCCATCCTTTTTGTCTCCTACAATTTGATTCTTTGGATGATGTCTTCTTACATACTTGGCAAGTTTTGGTTCAGCTCTTTGTCCATCATTATGATCATCTTCTTGACCTTGGTTCTGATCTCCATCGCTCGGAACATCATATTGAGGATTTTCCTGATTTTTGGTAATTGCATCTTGATTCTCGAGTGCAATGTTATGTTTCTCAGGAGCGATACTTTGTTGCTTGGGTAGAGTGTTAGGTTCTTCAGTATAAACAAACCTGTTGTAGTCCTCTGGCTCTTTTCTGCTTTCCTTGTCATTGTTTTCTGAAAATCCATCTATTTTCACATTTGCACTTTCAATGATCTTGTTAGATGACTTGTTAAGACATTTATAAGCCTTTCTCTTGGTTGAATACCCTAGAAAGATACCTTATTCACTTTTGGAGTCAAGCTTTCCATTTCTATCATCCTTCAAAATATAACATTGACTACCAAAGATTCTAAAGTAACTTACATTGGGTGTGTAACCATAGCAAAGCTCATAGGGTGTCTTCTTTGTGTCCTTCAAATGTACTCTATTCAATGTGTAGATAGTAGTACTAACACCTTCCCTCTAGAAGGTTTGAGTGATGCTTTTCTCAATCATCAATGTTCTTACACAATCAACAATTGGTTTTTTTCTTCTCTCAGCAATTCCATTTTTCTATGGTGTTCTTGGTGCAGAAACCTATCTTTTAATTCCATGCTCATTATATAAATTAGTGAATTCATCTTAAATAAATTCCCCTCCTCTATCTGACCTTAAGAATTTTAATTTCTTATCACTTTGTTTTTCTACCATAGCTTTATACCATTTAAACATCTTGAATGCTTCTGATTTATCTTTTAAGAACATTACTGTCATCATTCTAGAATAATCATCAACAAAGAGAATGAAATACCTATCTCCATAGTAACTCTTTGTCCTCATAGGTCCACATAGATTAGTATGGACTAATTATAGAATTGCATTAGATGTATGGTTTTTACTCTTGAAACTATACTTTGTCATCTTACCTTTTTGACAGTTCTTGCACATTATATGCTCGGGCTTTGTCATTCTCAATAATCCTCTGACATTCCTTTATTGCTTATCTTTATCATGTTTTCAAAATTCACATGACACAATCTATTGTGCCACAACCATATGTCTTTGTTTCTAGTCATTAAACAAGTGGTGTTAATGTTATCAAGATAGAAAAGGTTACCTTTTTTCTGCTCACCAGTTACAATCAACCTTCCTGGTTCATTGAAGATCTTTGCCTTCTTATTCTCAAATGCTACTCGGTGAACTGTATTTTTCAAATATGAAACACTTAACAGATTATAATTCAGTCATTTTACCCAGTAAGAATTTTCACATTTGATCAGGTTATTCAACATTATGGTTCCTTTAACTTCAACTGGACAAGGTGTGTCATTACCCATTCTTACTGAACCACCATTATAGTATTCAAAAGTTTCAAAATTTTTCTTATCACCGGTCATGTGGTGAGTGCAATCACTATCTATGATCTAGACATCATTCTTACTAACCTTAGATATGAGTGCAATTTCTACATACATTTCTTCTTCTTCGTATGATTCATCCTTCATGGCTACAAATACCATCTCAATGTCTTCTTCAGATTCGGTGTCAATATCATCAGCTCTGTTCTCAGCTAGGTAACAATCTTTCTTTCCTTTGTCCTTGTAGTCTCAGTTATCTCTTCTTTTAGACTGTTGGTTGCTTCGGTAATCTTTGTTATCACCTCTATCAAACTTTTTATCATATGTTCTTTCATTACTTATGTCATCATTTCTTCTATTTGGACATCTTGCAGTAAAGTGTCCAACCTCTTTACAATTAAAACATGCAAGTGGTAATTTACCTTTGTATCTACATTTGCCTCTCTGCAATCTTCTTGCCATTAGTGCTTCAATCTCATCAAGTCCTTGATCCTAATTATCACTATCACTATCATTCATAATAGTGCGTCTATGACTTGAATTACTTATTATCAAAGAATATTTGAATGCAGATTCTATAGATGGTAAGACACTATTATCAAATTTATTCATCTCAAATGAAATCAGTCTACCAATCAGACTATCTAAAGTAATTGTATTGTTTGCAACTACTCTCATTTATTGAATAGAAGAAACTTTAATAGCATATACATGCAGTAAGGTTCTTAATATTTTACTTACCACTGTCTCCTCTTCAAGTACACCTCCAACTCCTCAGATAGCATTGACTACCTTTTTTATTCTGCAGCTATGCTGAGTGATATTTTCTCATTCTTTCATCCTTAGGTCATAAAACCTCCCTCTTAGGCTTTCTGCCTTGGCTCTTAGTACATTAGCATCTCCTCCATGTACCAGTTTCAACTTATCCCACATTTTATTTCCAAAGGTGCAGGTTTTGACATCTTCAAACTCAACATCGGAGAGTGATGAGGCAAGTTCTATCATCATGCAATTATGCTCATGCTTTTCTCTTAATTGCTCGAGAGTATGAGTTACTGTAGGAAACACATATTCAGTATCAAGGTGTTGAGTAACATCATTACCAATACCTGATAGGTGGAGTCTTATTCTACTTTTCCATGATGCAAAGTTGTCTTTATTCAACTTGGGCACATCTCGTTTGTTCATCTTGTGATATTTTTCTTGAGTTTTTAAACTCCCTTTCTAAGCACACAAGCTCTGATACCAATTGTTATTAATAAATAAGAGGGGGGTGAATCAGTGGCCTCAAAAATATTCCAGTAAATCAACCCAAAAAAAACTTAGTACCACAATGTTAAGCCTCTATTTATCTTCAGTCCTATAAGATGAATGCCTTCAAATATACTTATCAAATAACTACTACTCGGAGTGCTCTGTTAAACCTTATTCTTAATGTTTACCCAATAGTAGTCTTTCAATTTACCAAAAAATAGTAGATTACTTAGAGTATACCGATCAATCCAGATTAGCTATGTGTAATGCAAAACACTAAAGTAATGACTCATAAACACATTGAAACATAGATTTTTAACGTGGAAACCCTATTAAGGGAAAAACCACTTGGGACCGATAACCCAAAATTTTCACTCTTCTAAAGTGAGCTCGGTGAAGATCCAACACTGTTAAAGGTTACAAACACATTGTTAGGTGTGACCTTGTTAGAGGATTTAATAGATTAGTTTGTCACTTGATATTGAGCATCTCTATGCTACCTTCTATGACCAAACCCAGTGTAGTTTTTCAAATGGTATCTGACATCTCATGCTATCTTCATGATCAAAATTTTTGATACTCCTTGGGATGTATCTCAATATAGAAATGATCTTTAAATCCTTCTCGGTTAATAGACTTTCTGAATCAATGGTTAAACTGAAATAGTATGATCTATTCACATATACAACTTATACTTGCAGATTTTCAGATCTATTGTAAGCTCATTAAAACTATTCTGATCAATAGTTCTTTTCAATACATTTGCTCCACTTTTGTTCTGCTCAATGATGTTATGCTCTATTGCTTGGTGTCTGCAAAAATCTTTAGCTCTTTCCTCAGCTTGATTGATCAGGACTATATAAAGTTTTTCTTCATCAGTTTCTCTTTAGCATCCTCATTTTCATTCACTCCCCTTAATTCATAATGAATTAAGTTGTCTCTTTATAGACATGATATCACCATTTCTAGGTTCTTGATTTTCTTTTTCTTGGCGTGATCCGCAATCTTAGCCAATCCTGATTTAAAGCATAACTCCTATTTTATCTCATAGACATCTTCTTTCCAACTGGATAAAATATTTTTAAATCCTTTACTTATCTCTGGCTTTATCTTGTCAATAAAAACAATGATAACAACTAGTTAAGTATATATTTAGCTCTGCCAACTAGATATTTTGTCATTTTTGAACTCCAGTTAACTTCGGTGTTTTAACTCTTTGATAGCTTTGGTCAACACTCCAATTCTCCTTGGGCTTCACTACAAAGTTCTGCTCGTCGTTTAACACTGTAATTTTGGTCATTGGTAATGCTTTTGATTCTGCTCTTCGGTAATGCTCATCGGTTTATTTTCTCGAGCATCATTGTGACTTAAATTTCGGTGATCTCTGTCCATTGGGTTCCACTAGTCATCAGTGTTTGTAGTCACTTAGTGAATTCTTGTCTTTTATGCATTACTGAAAGCATAATCTTTTTGATTCTCTGAATTCTTTGACACTTTGATTATAACTGATCAGATTATATCAAGTTGACATCAATGACAATATAATCCATTAACCAATTTAATGTCTTGCATTATCTTTCTACATTTTGGTGATCAAATTAAAATTTTTAAACATTCAATCATTTACATGTCATCAATTTTGTATACAAAAGGATGCAATAGTTCTCACAACATTAAATGAGGGATATTGGCACTTTCAAACAAAACTCCTAGAGGATATTTCTTCTTTTGAATGCAATACTAAAGAAGGTATTTTGACACACTTGGAGGAGACATGGACTCTCAAAAGAGATCTTTTTCTCTCATTATACATGGATAATTGATGCAGTCATAGTTGGAGTTTCCCGAATGGAGATGGTCCAACCATGCAGCAAGAGTCAACACAACGGAAACAACCAACACAAGATCATTAAGAACTAAATGATGAATAATCAACATGCCTCGCAGGACCTCATATTATCAAATAATCAAGATTTACATCATACATGCCCAACAACATGTCAACTTACATTCTAAGGTGCACATGCCTGATTACATACATAAATATAGATCCATACTAAATGCTAACCTAACTAATGAGATCTGCTACTAAACTACAAAACTAAGGAACCTACACTAAAAATCTATACAAGATCACAAGACACAAGTCGGCCATAAAATATCACACTCTCTGAGAAGAAGAAAATGTATTACAACATATAGGTCAGGACCCAAATTCATAAGAACACCTCCAAATAGATATGGAATGAAACACGATCACACAAGGAGGTCAGCCACAAGCATATCAAACAATACACCAATTAGCATCGTCGGTTGTAAAATTCCATCTCAAGCCAAATCATGCCAACCTAGCCATTAGAATAGGAAGAAAAATATAGGGTTGGACCAATCTCAAGATATCTTCTCCAAGAAATAATGAAATGTGATGCAAAGCTAGACAAAGGTTCTCCAATATGTCTAGAACACACCAACCGGATTGCATAAGAAAATGAGCCAACTAGACCGATCACTACCTACAACACAGAAACTGCCCAACTAGAACATAACACCAAACAAACACAAAGGGAAATATTTTTGGGTGATGCCAGATTGCCAATGATCCAAGAATGCTCCTAAGTCAGACACCCTAGATAAGAAGGAAATTTTCCATAAGAGTAACTTATGAGAATTTGATAAGTTGTGGGACATAAATCCTATTCTCATTTTTTATCCAAATATATTCTTTATCGGAAACTCTTTGTCTTTGTACCTCTACCCTCTTCTCTATCAGATCCATCAACTTGATCTACTCTGCACTTACTATGTCATATCTCACATTAACATAAGAACTCTGACCACTAACTCCTTTCCCTTGCATAACTAATCTACCTCTATTACAAATCTTCTTCTAATCAGCAACCAAGGTCTTCTGCTACTTCACTTTACACAAACTTCTCTCATTTATACCTCCAAGATCCTTCTTCTGATCCTTGCTAACCTTTGTATCCTACTTCTCTAAATAGTAACTCTTCATCATGCTCATATTTTGTGCACCTCTCCCCCTGCTTCCTTCAAATAAACTAGAGTAAAAATTTTTCCATCCTTCTCTACTGTGACCATGTTTCTTCTGCAATGAATAGCCCCTCTATCAAATTGCCAAGGTCTACCAAATAGAAAATGACAAGCACTAATGGATACCACATCACATAATACCTCATCTTTGTAAGGTCTAATGGTAAAGTTCACCAAACACTGTTCTCACCTCAACCATGTGTTCATCTAAAAACCAACTTATCCCATAGGGACAAGGATGTCTAAGCCTCTTAAATCTAAGATTTTTCACCATCTCTTCTCAGACCAAGTTATCAGTACTACCACAGTCCATAACAACCTTACAATATTTACCCCCTGATTTGCAGATAGTCCTAAACAAATTCATCCTTTATATTGGTTCATCTTCTTTCTTACTCAACATGACTCTCCTAAGCATAACATATCCTCCTATCTCAGGTTCTTCCATACCTTCCTCAATTTAATTAGTATCTCACTCCTCATGTTCCATAAGGTTCTATTTTCAAATGTTCTTACTAGATCCTTCAAAACATTGAAAATCCCTATGTCCTATACCACCACATTGAAAGAAGTTCCTTTGAACTCCTTGCTACCATTCCCTCTTCTAGGTTCTCTCTGATTAGATTCAACTTTAATTTTTTTCTTTTCTTTCCCATTGTTTCTAGATTGTTTCTCCCTTCCTCTAGTATTGCTCTGTCTCCTCTTCAATTTATCTTCTTCCCTCAATGCACACTGATAAGCATCCTCAACTATAGAAATATTCAACATACTCAACTCATCATGAATGTTAAATCTTAGACCATTAACATACCTAGCCACTTTCTCCTTAGATACTTCTTAGTGTCCAAATTTGATAGTCATCTTATAGAACTATTTGGTTTACTCCTTCACCCTCATGTCTTTCTACATTAAGTTCTACAATTTCTTGAACAATTATAACTCATAATCCTTAGGAATGAATTTAGCCTTCAATCATGCAACGATCACCCTTCATTTAGTGATCTTTGGTTCACAATGTTCCTCCCTATCTTTTTGTAATTGTTTCCACCATAAGGTAGCATGACCCTTCAACTTAGTCTGTGCTAGCCAAAACCTCTGTGGATCTGTGATATATTCAAGCTCAAAGTAATGTTCTAGCTCCCTCATCCAATCTATCAAATCCTCAAGATGAAACGAACCAGTGAAAGTAGAAACCTACATTCTATTAATTTTACTTATTTGTTCCATAACCCTCAACAATATTTCTTCATCTGCAGGGATCTCAGCATCTACAGTCACAAGATCTTCAACAACTTCCTCAATTCCTCTCCAGTCTTAGGATTCCTTCATAATCCAATCAATACATTTCTTATCTCATTTCTCATTTCATTTTTGAAGTCCTCCATATTTTTTTCTAGCCTTATAGGGTTCATCCCTCTATGCGGTATCTTCTCTATCCTCGATGCAAATGCCTCAGCTTTGGTGATATGATTACAAGGTGCTAATTGCCTCTCCAATCAGAAATATATCAGACACACATGCAGCCTTCCTCCAACTTGGTGATATGTACACCCTTGGTATGCCTTAAACACTCAACAATCAGTAGCAAATCCCTCCTATCCACCTCGCACAATTCCTCTATAATTGCGAGTCAAATCTTCACTCTACCACCTCACAATCAACAGTTCTAGGGCTTCACAAGTCTAGGAACTCATATTTGCTAACACAGGAACCTCAACCTTTCTCTAATACCATCTTAATGCAATCACGGTCAGATTTTCCCCAATGGAGATGGTCCAACCATGAAACAAGAGTCAACACAATGGAAACAACCAACACAAGATCATTAAGAACTCAATAATGAACAATCAACATGCCTCACAGGCCCTGATATTATCAAATAATCAAGATTTACATCATACATGCCCATCAACATGTTAGCTTACATTCTAAGGCGCACATGCCTGATTACATATAGAAATCCATATCCATACTAGATGCTAACCTAAGTACTGAGATCTTCTACTAAGCTGCCAAACTAAGGAACCTAGACTACAAATATATACAAGATCGCAAGCCACAAGTCGGCCATAAAAGATCACATTCTCCAAGAAGAAGAAAATGTATTACAACATATAGGTCAAGACCCAAATCCATAAGAACACCTCAAAATATATATGGAATGAAGCGTGATCACACAAGAATTTCATCCACGAGCAGAAGATCATCGAACAATGGGCCAAGTAGCATCGTTGATTGTTGAACACCATCACAAGCCAAATCATGCCAACTTGGTCGTTAGAACAAAAAAAACAATATAGGACCGAACCAATCTTAGGATATCTTCTCTAATAAATAATGAAACATGATGCAAACCTAAAGAAAGATTCTCCAAGATGTCTAGAACACACCAACTGGATCACATTAGAAAATGAACCAACTGGACCGATTGCTACCTAAAACACATAAATTGCTCAACTGGAACAAAACAGAAAACAAACACAAAGGGAAATGTTTTTGGGTGATGCAAGATTGCCTATGAACCAAGGATGATCCTACATCAATAATGAGAGTTTTGTGTCCTCTCATATTTACAAATATTTTGTAGGTTTGATAGTCATGAGTGTTAGAAACACTGAGAGGGGGGGGTGAATCAGTGTTTATCTATTTATTATATTTCAGCCAATTAAACATAAAACAAATATGCATTCAAGAATCTTAACACAAGAACACATAACACATGATTTGATTACAAATAACCTTGATCAGAGGAAAACTCCAGTGGGGATTAGTACCCACAAAATATTGTACTAGGTATAATTAACCTATTAAAGTTCCTTTGCCCTGTTAGAAGCAGTCTTTACAAATTGAGTACAATGACCTAGTTAAGGGTCTGACCCTATTAAGAGTCTTTTACAATAACCCTGTTAGGTGTGGCAGACTCACTATCCAAGGACTCACTATCCAATAAGATGAAGGCTACAACCCTCTGAATGTTGATATGCACTATATCAAAAATGAACTGCTGTAGTGACACTGTTGTCTGATCAGTTCCGTGTATGTGTGGATGCTCTTACTTGTTCAAAGAGCTATATCATCTTCTTACTTAATTATACTATCCCTTTATAACTTATTCTTACACAATAATCGACTTCTCTTGCACGTTGTAACATAACAATACATTACATACTTATATCTTTACAAACGAATAGGTGTGACCCAAAACATAACACTTAGTTGGCCTCTTAAAAAAATATACAACGCTTCCGAACAAGTCAGATCAAGCATGTTTACAACAACATTAATTACATCATAACAAACTTATAACTAAAGGCACATAGCCTTAGCATCACAAAATAATACACGTGGGCCAAAATAGTAGTCGTCTTTTGTGCTCTATATTCTAGACTGTTTCCTGGACTGCAGTGTACTAATCTGTCTATATATTTTCTGTACTGATGTTCTATACCTTGTGTGTTTGGATATAGAATGTATATACATCATGGAGTATATACCTAAGCATGCATGCTCTGGTGTGCTTTCTAGCACATGCGCTGATGTGTTGATCACTGTATCTGTCTGACTGCTCTGTATTTTGTACTTAGTCATTTTATCTCCTAAGTTATCTTTGACAGAAACTTAGTATGACTTTGTTGCCATGATTGACAACACAAAATAAGTCATGCTTCCTTAGGAAGTCAACTTTCCAACAATCTCCCCCTTTTTCATTTATGGCAACAAAGGAATGTGGATAAGTTACTCAAAATGACTTCATTCAAAAATGACTATATATCATAACTTAATGATATATACATATATACTACTCCACATATACACATTTTGTACTACTCCCCCTTTGACATGAATGACAAAGGTGTGAAAAAAACTGTAAGTCTTCATACTTACTCCATAAATACATCTGGGTACACAACTTGAAGAGACTGAATCTCTTTTTGCCAGAATGCTTTCATTGCATCAACTGTTTGGAGGTGCGCGCATAAAGCATATGTTAACTTCTCCATTTTCACTAGATCCAAGCAAGGACCTT
>MU224229.1:2280236-2291025 GCA_018584345.1 Thuja plicata | reverse complement strand
ATCACATGTTTCTCCTTTGCCTTTTCCATGGCAAGGACGTTGATCTTAATGAGGTCTTCTTCTTCCCATGTGTCAAAACTTGTTGAATCAGGAGTTAACCTTGACAACAATGAGGTGGATGGTGACAGAATAGTATTCTGACTTTTGTCTATACATTTACTTTTGATATGTACCTCTTTAACTGGTGACTCATCAACTTGAATGTCTTTCTCCTTATCCAAATCTATTGGATCAATCAAAGGAACTCCATCCTGTTGTAAATACGTATCATCAATGTTCATGTCCTTGGTGTTAACAAAGGCTTCGTCAACTTTATCCATATCATTATCTGAAGCTGTCATAGAAATATTTACATCATCAATCACTATAGTGTCCTTTGTGTCTTTAGTTTTCTCAGTAGTTATTGTCACTGTGGGTGTAGAGACCTGTGGACCTATCATGGGCGCAATCTGAATTACTGGAGTTGTATCCTATTTAGGAGAATCTAGAGTAACTTTTATTGTAGGCATCATTGGTGGATACATGTGTCTGTCCATAAAGACTTGTGTAAATGCCTTTTCAGTCTCCTTTCCAACTTGTTCATATTCCTTGTTCATTATCTGTAAAGTCCTTGTCTTACTACGAAGATGAGGCTTTACAAGATCTAGCAAAATAGCCTTCTCATCATGTGAACAACTAGGGAGAAGAGTATCCAGAGTTTCTTCTCTAATATTCATGTCTTCCTCAATAGCATGTCTTTTCATAATTTCCAATACATTCCATAAGTTATCCAGTATCACTGTCTTAAGTTCAAGAACTGATTTCTTAAACTTGATCATATGAGATATGACCATGTAATGTATCTCTGTCTTATCAACTTCTTTATATTTGTCATAGACCTTTGAAAGTGTATCCAATCTACCTTCATTTATAATCATATTCTTTAATATGTTCAAGCTTGGTCTGAAACCTACCTCAGGAGGTGCTTGTGTATTATTTGTAGTGCTCCTTGTGGTTCTTGAAGATGGATGACCTGTGGCAGCTTGCTTCCTTCCTCTAGGTTTCTTGCTAGGAACAGAAGGTGGAGATTTATCCAAGTCAATGGTGGTAGCAAGCGCAGATGTGCTCTCCTCATTTTTCTTCTATTTCTTCTTCTGAGATTCATCAGTCTTCTCAATCTTAACTTTAGCAAATTTGGCTTCTTTTGCCATATTCATCTCTTCTTGTGTGATACCATGTTCTTTCATAATCATGGATGTGGTTTTGGATGCTTTCCTTTTATTGACAACAAGGTTTAGTTCAATGTCCACTTCATCAGTCTTTTCTCTGTATGTTCCCCATCTAGGTTCATTGGGGTCTATAGGTGCTGACAATAAGACTTGCGCATAACCCTCTAGCACATGGTCTTCAACTTCATATCCTAGTGGATGAATCCACTTAGTTCTAGGCTCAACAGCCTCCATGAATGTGCAATCTGTTTCTACCATAAAAAAAATTGTATCCCTGTACTTGTCAACTATCTTCTCAAATAGTCTGACCCTGCGCTACATTTTAACCCTGAATATCTTTATATCCATGTCCATTGTATTTCTTACACTACTCTCTAAGGTGGCCTTAAGAGATATTTGTGTCATTGTAGGTTTTCCTTTGTCTAGATAGAGGTTTGAAATCTTTCCTACTATATGATGATATAAATAGATGATTAGAGATCCAATCCTAAATGTTTTTCTTCTATCATGTTTGATAATTCTGATGTTGTCAATCAACTGTCTGTGCAAGATCTCACAAAGGTTGTACTAGGTGTTATCCTTTACTATTCTGATTGTTGCAAGGATTGTTGTTGTAGATACACTATTCAACCTCCTTGCTTGCTGGAACTTGTAACCAAGTATCATTGTCATGAGTTTAATGTCATCCTCCTTGATGGGGTCTACTGTCATACCATGCCTGTCACTTCTTGACAAACAAACTTTCTCAATCTACTTAACATCTTTTCCAGTGGGAAATACTGGTCCAGTCATTGGAAGTCTAGTCAACTGATGGATTAGGTCTATGGTGATACGGACAGGGACATCACCAATCCAAAATAGATCATCATGAATTCTGCTCAACAGGATCTTTACCCATTCTGGTTCTTCAAACTCATGTGCATTCGAATACTCAATAATAGGGTTATCTTGTAGGTGCACGAACTCATCTTTGAATGTGAAGTCCTTATTTAGCATTGATGCCATGTGAGAAGCTATATTATCATCTCCTAGTGATTCCTTCTTGCAGTATATGTACATGCGGATATCTTCCACTTGAACAACGCCAATGGGGGTTTTAGAGAAAGCTCCTTCCACATCATCCAATAGAGACTTGAATGGATGCTTCTTAAATACAAATCTCTTCCTTTTTGCTACATCAAATACAATTGGGGTCGCCATTACTTACTTGGTGATTGTTTAAGTAGGGTTTCCACGAAATTCTAAAATGGCGCGACGACTAGGGCTTCGTTTCAAACTGATTAACCATTCGTTCCAACTTTTAAACTACTATGCCTTCATGCCTGGATGTCTTAGTGCTCCAATGCTCTTCAATTTATTTCTCTTTGAATGTAAATGTGAGAATGATCAAATACGAATCCCTTTTTATACAATCTACCGCATTTAATACTTGCAACCATACATAGAGATTTTCAAACTTTGATCCTGATGCATTTCAGATAATGTGTGAATTCATATAGCTATAGTTTATGCTTTTAACCATGAATCCAAAAGTGCATACTCAGATGTGAGTATACCAACCGCACAGGGGTTCTAAGCTAGAATAACTCCCCCTAAGACCAAGAAGGTCTATTCAAGCAGAAGTAGAGGGTGCATCCACTATGGATGCATCAACTACTTTGTCAACATTTTTTTCCTTCTTTACTTCAACCCAAACTTTGCTTGAATCTTCATTTTCTTTGACAAAATTGACTTCTCCTTTCTCTTCAAATAGAGACCTTTTGGGATCTTCTTGTTTCTGAGTTTTGGATCTGCAAAAATTTGTGATATGTCCAGCCTTTCCACATGTGTGACAAATGATAGGAGGTCTGATGTTTTTCTTCATCATGTTGCATTTCTTTGTTGTGTGTCCATTGTAATTGCATATCTGACATGTAGTGTTCTGCAAGTTCTTTTGAGGTTGATTTCTTTGATTGTTTTGATTCATTCTTCTTTGATTTTGTTGTGACTAAGTTCTGCAATATATAGCCATGTGACCAAATTTATTACAAGAGAAACAATAAACATTAAAAGGTCTTACCTCTTTGAAATCTCTTGCCAAATTCCCATGTTTATTGCATGCATAACAAGTTCTGTTAACTTGTCTGATTTCCCTTTTTGGTGGTTCAGATATAACCTCTACAATATTTTCAAATTTCTTAGCTTCTGAAGACACTTCAATTTTTTTTTTCTTTCTCTTGTGATGATTTTGTTTCATCTTGTGCTGTACTGAATCCAAGACCAACAGTGTTCCCCTTTTTTCTTTGTGCATTGAGTTTGGATTGAATCAAATCAAAAATTTTGTAGGTTTATCAATCTTATCCTTTGCTTCTGTTAATTCAGATTTCAACTTCTTCTTCATGTTTTCCAATTCCAAGACTTTCATGTTTGCCTGCAAAAGTTCATCTTCTAATTGTTTCCTTTCTTTGATCTTGTCTTCAATGGTGTTCTGGCTATCTGTAAGTTGTTCCTCCAGATCTTCAAGTTTATCCTTTAGAGATTTATTCTCTTCATTAAAATTTTTGACCATTTGTCCTAGATCACTTGTAGAACAATCTTTCAGATATTTTCTTAGCCTTTTGATAAGTATTTGAGGGCCATCATTTTTCAATCTCAGTTCTTCATTTTCCTTCTCAGATCTGTCAAGATCTTCAAGAGCTGCTTCAAGATTCTTTTTCAAATGTTTTGCTTCAGCTGAGTCCATGATCTCCTCAAGTGGTTAAAATTTCTTTCAGAGGACCAGAGCTCTGATACCAATTGTTAGAAACACTGAGAGGGGGGGTGAATCAGTGTTTATCTATTTATTATATTTCAGCCAATTAAACATAAAACAAATATGCATTCAAGAATCTTAACACAAGAACACATAACACATGATTTTATTACAGAGAACCTTGATCAGAGGAAAACTCTGATGGGTATTAGTACCCACAAAATATTGTACTAGGTATAATGAACCTGTTAAAGTTCCTTTGCCCTGTTAGAAGCATTCTTTACAAATTGAGTACAATGACCTGGTTAAGGGTCTGACCCTATTAAGAGTCTTTTACAATAACCCTATTAGGGGTGGTGGACTCACTGTCCAATAAGATGAAGGCTACAACCCTCTAAATGTTGATATGCACTATATCAAAAATGAACTGCTGTAGTGACACTGTTGTCTGATCAATATTTTGTATGTGTGGATGCTCTTACTTCTTCAAAGAGCTATATCATCTTCTGACTTCATTATACTATCCATTTGTAACTTCTTCTTACACAATAATTGACTTCTCTTGCACGCTGTAACATAACAATACATTACATACTTATATCTTTACAAATGAATAGGCGCGACCCAAAACATAACACTTAGTTGGCCTCTTAACAAAATATACAATGCTTCCGAACAAGTCGGCTCAAGCGTGTTTACAAAAACATTAATTAAATCATAAAAAACTTATAACTAAAGACGCATAGCCTTAGCATCACAAAATAATACACGCAGACCAGAATAGTAGTCGGCTTCTGTGCTCTGTATTCTGGACTGTTTCCTGGACTGCAGTGTACTAATCTATCTGTATCTTTTCCGTACCAATGTTCCATACCTTGCACGTTTGGATATAGCATGTATATACATCATGGAGTATATACCTAAGCATGCATGTTCTGGTGTGATTTTTAGAATGTGCGCTGATGTGTTGATCACTGTATCTGTCTGACTGCTCTGTATTCTGTACTTAGTCATTTTATCTCCTAAGTTATCTTTGATAGAAACTTAGTATGACTTTGTTGCCATGATTGACAACACAAAATAAGTCATGCTTCCTCAAGAAGTCAACTTTCCAACAAAGAGATCTATTGATAGAGTCAATTTGGTGTTTTTCATTTGAGCAAAGAGATTTGGTGAAGGTGATTCATTTAAGTCTCTTGAAGATGAGTCGCTCTCACTCCCTGTAGTGATTCATCATTTATTTATATTGATGTAGCAAGGGGGGAATATTGGAATTATTACATCCTTAATTTAGTATATATTATATTTTATATAATAAATAAATATTGTCTTCCATATTATCAAATAAATCAATCAATGGTTAGTTTTTGGGAACATATTCTCATCGGTTGCTTTGGTAGTGTATGGCGAGATAATGACTTTATAAGAAATAGAATCAGTGTAAAAAATATTTGATTAAAATCAAAATAAATGAATAATAATTTTACTTTTTAGTAAATATGGTGTAGTTTTTTTATTATTTTCATGCTCTTCCATTTTCAATAACTTTATAATAGAATTCAGAAATTTTGAGTTTTCAAACCATACCTTATTTTTGACTCTTTCTATAGAGTGAATGATTGATGAGTAAAAATCATAACATCCAAAAAAATTCTTCTTAGGATAAAACCTTTTTAATTAATGAAGATGGTTGAATTATATGATTTAGGATTATTTTTTTAAATTATATATAGTGTTACATAGGTTGAATGTCTAAAATCGGCCATAGAAACCAACTTAGGCTTTTTGGTTCAGAAGAATGATAAGTGTTATTGAATTGTTTCAACAACTTCCCAATTTTGGGAATTGGAGTGATAAATGTCTTCAAATAAGTTCAATGGGAAACCATCCAAATTAGGAGCCTTGAATTCCCCAATGGAAAAGATAGACAGCTTAACTTTCTCTTTAGTAAGAAGTCTAGACGTCTAAAAAATTTCTTCCTCCAAAAGGATCTTGTTAAGAATTTATGCATGAGCCTCACCACCATGTACATCATTCAGTTATCTACCATATCATGCATAAACAATAATTTTGCATTGCTTAGAGTTCTTTGTTTAGTTCATCAGGAAGTTGCATTAAATGCATGATAGTATGCATGTTGAGAGACTAATTTTATACTTATTTAGTTGTGTGAGATCCCCTATTGTTGAATCTATGAAGGAAGAGAAAGACCTCTTAACAGAGGTATAATATAATTGATTCTTGATTGGATAAATATTATTGTGTTTGTGCTAAAATAATCTTTGTGTTTATTTGTTTTTCAAATCAATAAATGGTATCAAAGAAGGTTCAAGAAGTTATTGATTAAAAAGATTATAGATTAAGGGTGTGAAGTTTGAAGAGTCTAAAAGAAAAGATCATAGAAATTGTGCACCATGGTTGAGAGAGGAAAAAGGCCACACCAAAGTTGTAGCTCATCAAAAATGATATCATCAAAGTTGAAAGGATGAATACAACCCTGATAATGCAGATGTCACCTCCAAAAAGGTGAAGTCAGTCCCATAAGAGAGAGATTGAAGATTCTGAAAGGAATAAGTTTTCCAAATGATGAAGCCATCTCTAGGAGAGGTGAAGCCAGTCTCGTAGGAGGAGATCGAATTCAATGGGATTAGAAGTATAGAAAGAGGAATTAGGGTTTTCATATAACCTCATGATTAATGATAAAAATTGTCCAAACAAAAAGGATATCCGACCTATAAGAATTCATGGTCGATGAGATCAAAAGATCATTGTCTTCAAAGACAAAGTTATTCCTAATAAGATTGAAGTTGCAAGAAGCCCGTAGATCAAAGAAAGTTAATTTTCATGAAGTTAGATCCAAGTCTTAATAAAGGCTTGAAGGAGTTAGAAGCCAAGAAAATTTTAGTACAAGTGAAGATTAGTGCATGATGCATTATGGTAGGAGAGAATCCTGCTAAAGACCATACCTTATTTTTGACTCTTTCTATAGAGTGAATGATTGATGAGTAAAAATCATAACATCTAAACAAATTCTTCTTAGGATAAAACCTTTTTAATTAATGAAGATGGTTGAATTATATGATTTAGGATTTTTTTTTAAAATTATATATAGTGTTACATAGGTTGAATGTCTAAAATCAGCCATAGAAACCAACTTAGTCTTTTTGGTTCAGAAGAATGATAAGTGTTATTGAATTTTTTCAACAACTTTCCAATTTTGGGAATTGGAGTGATAAATGTCTTCAAATAAGTTCAATGGGAAACCATCCAAATTAGGAGCCTTGAATTCCCCAATGGAAAAGATAGACAGCTTAACTTTCTCTTTAGTAAGAAGTCTAGACGTCTAAAAAATTTCTTCCTCCAAAAGGATCTTGTTAAGAATTTATGCATGAGCCTCACCACCATGTACATCATTCAGTTATCTACCATATCATGCATAAACAATAATTTTGCATTGCTTAGAGTTCTTTGTTTAGTTCATCAGGCAGTTGCATGAAATGCATGATAGTATGCATGTTGACAGACTAAGTTTATACTTATTTAGTTGTGTGAGATCCCCTATTGTTGAATCTATGAAGGAAGAGAAAGACCTCTTAACAGAGGTATAATATAATTGATTCTTGATTGGATAAATATTATTGTGTTTGTGTTAAAATAATCTTTGTGTTTCTTTGTTTTTCAAATCAATAAATGGTATCAAAGAAGGTTCAAGAATTTATTGATTAAAAAAATTATAGATTAAGGGTGTGAAGTTTGAAGAGTCTAAAAGAAAATATCATAGAAATTGTGGACCATGGTTGAGAGAGGAAAAAGGCCGCACCAAAGTTGTAGATCATCAAAAATGATATCGTCAAAGTTGAAAGGATGAATACAACCCTGATAATGCAGATGTCACCTCCAAAAAGGTGAAGTCAGTCCCATAAGAGTGAGATTAAAGATTTTGAAAGGAATAAGTTTTCCAAATGATGAAGCCATCTCTAGGAGAGGTGAAGCTAGTCTCGTAGGAGGAGATCAAATTCAATGGGATTAGAAGTCTAGCAAGAGGAATTAGGGTTTTCATATAACCTCATGATTAATGACAAAAATTATCCAAACAAAAAGGATATCCGACATATAAGAATTCATGGTCGATGAGATCAAAAGATCATTGTCTTCGAAGACAAATTTATTCCTAATAAGATTGAAGTTGCAAGAAGCTCGTAGATCAAAGCAAGTTAATTTTCATGAAGTTAGATCCAAGTCTTACTAAAGGCTTGAAGGAGTTAGAAGCCAAGAAAAGTTTAGTACAAGTGAAGATTAGTGCGTGATTCATTATGGTAGGAGAGAATCCCGCTAAAGTCCAATATATATATATATATATATATATATATATATATATATATATATATATATCCCTCTTTCAACCATTCATTTCCATATTTATGTTCCAAAAACTCTTCCTTTTGTATAATATCCTTCCAATCTTTTAGGAGAAAGTTTTCCCAAAGGAGGGTTGCAAATACGTTTATATGATTGCATATACTCTGCTGGTGCAGGAGCACACCTAGCTCAAACCCTTAGCTCTTTAATTCTGGCATGTACTGACTCTAGCCAAGTCAGGAGAGTTTGTGTGGACCTTAGAAGGTCATTTGTTTTCCATAAGATGGATATGACTAGGTCAATCCATGTCTAGCTAGGTTGCTTAGTTGGTTTCCTGATTTTTGGTTAACACTGTGTCAGTTAACATTGTGCCGGTTAATTTAGACTGGTGGTCGGTTTTATGTTACTGTTGCTAAGTAAAGTCAGTCGTAACGACCTATGAAAAGTGAATCTTGTCTTTTATGGACAGTATGGTTAGTTGTAACAGTTCCTGAAGAGATGCTTACGAATATGTGGGCAGTTAGGGTTGTTCCAATGAGAGGATGGTTATTAATAACATCCCAAGCCTTCATTTTAGAGATCTAGAGAGTAGAGATAAAAGAAGAAGAGAAGCTACAAGAAAGTTAGAGATTTGCAGATTATTGTACTGTTCTATTTTGTTTCCCGTAATGAGAAGTTGCAGACTGTGTGTTTAGTGGATATCAAGTTTCTTTGTGGTTCATTTTGCATGCAAGTAGATTAGTTACTTTATTTTCTATTTTGCAAGTTATTAGTTCCTCACCCATTATGGGTTGTAAGCAGTAATGGCCCCTCGAGATTCCTAAATCCATGGTGAGAATCATATGTTGGAATGGAACTCGAGAGGAGCCCTTGTACATAGTTTCCTTTTTGTTTTCTATAGGAGAAGCAACAGCAAAGAGTCTGGAGATCTTACCCTAGGCAAGCTTGGTAATAGTCCGGCTAGGGAAGAGAATGAAAGCAATGTTCAGAAAACATTGAATAAGAAAGTAGAAGGAATCTATTTGTGTAGGTTTGGGAAGAAGAAGATGAAAAGAATTTCGATGGGGACTGAGTCTTGAAGAGGAGGTAAAGTTGAGAGTGACTTACCTCAGTTTAGGGTTATGAACACCCTAAGAGATCTAGGAGAAAGATCTCAGAATAGAGCCAAGCTGGTTCTGTAGTAGCAATAAGACTTCTGCCCACATTAGATTGGTATCAGAGCCCTAAAAGATTTGGGCGTGTGTTGTTTGGGTTTTATCTGCAGAAATGTTTGTTGACTCATCCAAGATGGTGACCAATGCAGAACTCACAAAAGACGTGGAAGAGAAAAAGGAGGAGAATAGACTCATGAAGGAACAGTTAGCTGAAATGGCGGCTAAGTTGGAAGAAGTGCAGCTTAGGACTGCAGTAGTCAATGAACAGGCAGTTGATGGAAAGGGTAAAGCAGTGGCAGAGGAAGACATTATTCTAGAGCCAGACCCTGTGCTTCAACAAGAGCCATTCTTGAAAGCGTTAAAAGCAATGAGTGGTAAGTCCTTAGAAGGTGTGTCTCTATTTAGTGGCAAGATGGAACCAGAGTTAATCATGGAATGGATAGAAGGTCTTGAAAATCACTTTGGCTGTGATAATGTGACCGAAGCTCAGAAAGTAAGAATAGCCAAGACAAGGTTGAGAGGAACTGCTCTCACTTGGTGGAAGTTTGTCCAAGATAAGAGGGCAAAAGAAGGAAAGAACCCCATAACCAGTTGGAAAGGTATGGTGGCCAAGATGAAGGAAACTTACCTTCCTGATGATTATGAAGTGCAGTTGCACAAAAAGAGACAGAATCTGAGACAAAAATATTTAGAAGTCAGTTCCTACACTGAAGAATTTCACAAACTATGCTTAAGGTCGCATGTGATAGAAGAAGAAAGCTTTAAAGTGGCTAGGTACTTGAATGGAGTCAAGTGGAGTATCCAAGAGGAAATTAGTCTCTTAAACCCCAAGACTATACACCAATGTTACCAGCTAGCCCTCAAGGTGGAGGAAAAAGTCAAGAAGAAGCAAGATTCAAATTGCAGAGGAAGAGGAAGAGATAACAGAGGTCATAAAGGAGGATATGGAGGAAGAAATCAGAGTGAGTCCAAACTCACTGAGAATCAAGGAGAATCTAGTAACACAAGAGGTGGTTATAACCATGGAAGAGGTTCAAATAGTAGTTCAAGAGGAAGCACTAATAACCAAGGAAGAGGATATTACTTCTCTTCAATGAAGTGTTACAACTGTCAGCAATTTGGACATCCTGCATATCGTTGTCCTGAAAAAGGTTCTACTTCTCAAGGAGGTGGGAAAAGAGTTAACTATGTCCAAGAAGAATCAAGTTTCAGCAGCAAGCCATCTGAGGTACCATTAGAATCAGAAGAAGGTGAGAACCTCATGATAAGGAGGACCTTAATCAGAGAGCCAAGCAAAGAAGAACCAAGCCAAAGGAGAGAACTCTTTAGAGTGAAGT
>MU224229.1:2257567-2278720 GCA_018584345.1 Thuja plicata | reverse complement strand
TTACAGTAGAATGTGATGCAAGTAATGTGGCCATTGGGGCTATCATAAGCCAAGAAGGAAGACCAGTAGCTTTCCATAGTGAGAAGCTAAATGATGCAAAGAAGAAGTACTCTTCTTATGACTTAGATTTGTATGCTCTAGTACAAGAACTCAAGAAGTGGAGGTACTACTTGCTACCAAAGGAGTTCATAGTATATACTGATAGCCAAGCTCTCATCTTCCTTAACTCTCAAGACAAACTTAGTAGCAAACACATGAAGTGGGTAGAGTATCTACAAGCCTACACTTTCAATATCAAGCATAAAAAGGGAGTACAAAATAAGGTTTCTGATGCATTGAGCAGAAGGTTGCTCACAGTCCAAGAATTTCAGCTACAAAGCATAGGTATTGATAGCTTCAAAGACCTATATGCTAAAGATGAAGATTTTGCTCAAATCTACAAGGTATGCAAGGAGTTTAAAAACAACTTTCATGGTGAGTTTTCTGAATATACTTTGCAGAATGACTTATTGTTTAAAGGAGGTCAACTTTGTGTTCCTAAAGGGTCTATGAGAGAGAATTTGATCCAAGAAAAACATAATGGAGCACTTAGTGGTCATTTTGGAGTCGGTGAGACTCAAGAGCTAGTCACTAGGTTCTATTTTTGGCCTAGAATGAATAGAGATGTTAGACAGTATGTTGAGAGTTGTGTAGTGTCTCAAAAAGAAAAGGGCACATCTTCTAATGTAGGTCTTTACCAGCCACTTCCAATCCCAACCAGGCCGTGGGAATGCATAAGCATGGATTTTTTAGTTGGTTTGCCAAGAACAAGGCAGGGATATGACAGTATTTTTGTTGTAGTGGACAGATTTAGTAAGATGGCACATTTTATACCTTGTAAGACCATTCATGATGCTTGTAACATTGCTCAATTGTTTTTTAGTGGAGTGGTGAGGATACATGGACTCCCACTTAGTATTGTTTCAGGTAGGGATAGCAAATTCATGAGCCATTTTTGGAAGACCTTATGGAAAAAGCTGGGCACTAACTTGTCTTTTGGATCTCCATATCATCCACAGACAAATGGCCAAACAAAGGTGGTAAATAGGAGTCTTGGTAACTTTCTGAGATGCCTCACAAAGGAGTATGGTCAAGCATGGGACCAACTCATTGGACAAGTTGAATATGCATATAATGATATAGTGAACAGATCAACTGGTAAGAGTCCTTTTGAAATAGTTTATGGCTTTCACCCAAGAGGGATTTTTGAGCTTAGAGAATTGAAGGAAGGAATACATGGTAGTGGATATGCTGAGGACTTTGCTCATTAAATGAGATAATTCCATGAAAGTGTGAGAAAGAATTTGATCGAAAATGCTGAAAAGGTAAAGCAAAAGGTGGATGCAACAAAGAGGGATGTTCAGTTTCAGATTGGAGACTTTGTGATGGTACACTTGAACAAACATAGGCTAAAAAAGGTGTTCCTAAAAAGCTACAAATGAAGAGGCTAGATCCATGTAAGATACTTGCAAAGTATGGAAACAATGCATACAAGGTGGTGCTTCCTGAAGACATTGGGTTGTCACCGGTTTTCAACATTGTAGATTTGATAGCATACAAAGGACCAATTCAAGATGCTGATCAGAACCTTCAAGAGGTAATACAAGAGGTAAAAGATATGAAATTAGCCCCTACTCCATCTATGACAGTTGAAAAGATACTAGACTCAAGGGTATGCAAGAAGACTAGGAACAAAGAATATATGGAGCACCTTGTCAAATGGCATGAAAAAGATGTTGATGCTACTTGGATAAGAGAAATAGACTTCAAGAGGTTGTGCATTGATCCAAACATGCTCAATCCAAGGATGGATTAACCTTTCTTTTGTTTGGGGGAGTATGGTGCAGGAGCACACCTAGCTCGAACCCTTAGCTCTTTATTTCTGGCATGTACTGACTCTAGCCAAGTCAGGAGAGTTTGTGTGGACCTTAGAAGGTCATTTGTTTTCCATAAGATGGATATGACTAGGTCAATCCATGTCTAGCTAGGTTTCTTAGTTGGTTTCCCGATTTTTGGTTAACACTGTCGGTTAACACTATCAATTAACACTATGTCAGTTAACACTGTCAGTTAATTTAGACTGGTGGTCGGTTTTACGTTACTGTTGCTCAGTAAAGTCAGTCGTAACGGCCTGTGAAAAGTAGATATTGTCTTTTATGGATAGTATGATCAGTTGCAGTGGTTCCTGAAGAGATGCTTGTGAATATGTGGGCAGTTAGGGTTTATTCCAATGAGAGGATGGTTATTAATAACATCCCAAGCCTTCATTTTAGAGATCTAGAGAGTAGAGATAAAAGAAGAAGAGAAGCTAGAGGAAAGTTAGAGATTTCTATATTATTGTATTGTTTTTTTTTGTTTCCAGTAATGAGAAGTTGTAGAGTGTGTGTTTAGTGGATACCAAGTTTCTTTGTGGTTCATTTTGCATGCAAGTAGATTAGTTACTTTAGTTTCTATTTTACAAGGTATTAGTTCTTCACCCATTCTGGTTTGTAAGCAGTAATGGCCCCTTGAGATTCTTGAATCCATGGTGAGAATCATGTGTTGGAATGGAACTCGAGAGGAGCCCTTGTACATAGTTTCCTTTTTATTTTCTGTAGGAGAAGCAACAGCAAAGAGTCTGGAGATCTTACCCTAGGCGAGCTTGGTAATAGTCCGGCTAGGGAAGAGAATGAAAGCAATGTTCATAAAACATTGAATAAGCAAGTAGAATGAATCTATTTGTGTAGGTTCAGCAAGAAGAATATGAAAATCATTTTGATGGGGACTGAGTCTTGAAGAGGAGGTAAAGTTGAGAGTGACTTACCTCAATTTAGGTTTGTGAACACCCTAAGAGATCTAGGAGAAATATCTCATAACAGAGCCAAGCCGCTTTTGTAGCAGCAACAAGACTTCTGTCCACATCATCTGCATAACATCCTTATAATTTTAGAGATGTGAGTGTATATACATTTATATATCTATTCTTTTGTTTTCTTTTTGTTAATACTCTACAAAGTAGGAGTGGATAAATTAAAAAGTGAAGAGGCATAGTAGAGATCTTGTGAAGAGGACTCATTGGATTGCAGTGAAATTTAGGAAGAAGACCCTCATCTAATATGTTAGAAGTTGGTGAAGAGGGGAACAAAACCAAGAAATTATTAGAAGGTAGTCATATTTTTAGCTAACAATTTTAAGAAGAAAGTTGATTGATAGTTGTTGGGTGTGAGAAGAAGTGTTTGACTGTTGCATTCTTCATTGCTGGGAATTCAATCTCTCTACCAAAATGCATGAAATGTGAGAGGATGAAAAAATCATTCTTGAATGATTGTTCATTCTTCTTGGACTTTACAATCATTTTTTTATGGCTACCTATTCAAGGTTAAAGATAATGTATATGGCTAAGAATATGTAACTATATTTATTTAGAATAGATGGTGAAGTAAATATTTGAAATAGAAATCTTGAAGACATATAGATCTTTTGTATGTAAGTTCATATATTCTATTGAAAATATATTTGTTCACAATTGATGATATTTTGGAGTGTATGTTTAGTGGTATCCAACTTTCCTTCATTATTGTATGAAGTTCTTATTAAGGGGAACATTTTAAAATTGATCCTTAAAGTCAAATTTTTTAACTAATACAAGAATAATTGGAGGATGGATGTACAAGAGGTTTGGGGATATTCAATGACCTTTCTTTATTCACTAGCGACAAGGTTACAAAAAAATTTTAGTGACAAAAACTACTTACACCAAATCAGCTAAAGACAAGGGTGATTTCTATTGGTAGTGATAGTTTCCTATGTTGCTAGAGATCAAGTGGAAGTGGTCAATAACTATCGCTACAATTGAAAACATTAAAAATATTCCTTTGCTAAATTTTGAGAGGAGAAAATAGACATTGTTAATGTTGTAAACAATTGTATAGAAGAGTAGATAGATATAGAGATCTTATGAGTGCTAAATTTTGTGCAAGTTTGGTCAATCAATGATGATTTAATTGGAGGTGAAAGTAGGATAAGTTCTTATATATAGTTGATCATGTGCAACATGATTCAAATAGAAACATGTAGATCTAAAATTATGCATATGCATACGATTTTGTTTCTAATTCATGTGATGAATTTCCTCTTGGTTAAAAATATTGTAGTGAATAAAAGAACTAGTGTAATGTAGGTCATGGACCCTGAAATGGTTAGTGGTAATCTGAAAAGCCATATGAGGCGAATTCATTAGTGTTTTTTTGTTTGCATCTAGGTTTGTGGTAAACCTATGAGGAAACGATGAAAGGTTGATGAGAGGTGTCTTTTCATTCGAATCAAGCTCATGAGACACAAGAGTTGAACTTACTACAGTTGAGAGTGTGACATCTCTTACCATTTTCACACTAGGGGAGGGAGGGAGGTATTGGGAATTAGTGGTCACATAGATAGAATTATTAGTATGTTAATAAGATAGAATTATGTATGTTGTTGAGAAATAACTTAATGTGTATCATATAGTAAGTGTTTATTTGTGAGTTGTTAAGCCAACTCGTACATATAGATAGTATTTATTGGAGGTATAACAATCCTCCTATAAGATAGGATATGTTAGCCCTACTCACACACACACACACACACACACACACACACACACATACATATATATATATATGTATGTAACATGCATTGAATAAAAATTATATTGAAGCACAATATTTGATTTGCAATATTATTCAAACTTCTATAAAATTTGCCTCTATTTTTTAACAGATTTTACCTATGATATCCGAGTTAAAAGAAATGAGGAGCCTATATGACCTAAATTAGCTAGTCCCTCATACTATTGTTTGACCAAATAAAAAATTTTCCAATGAGGTCCACATCCATCAAACTATCAATACTTAAAAATTCAAAGCAGTCATGATACTATCTATGTAATCCATTATACCACCCAACATTTTCAAGGGATAAAGGGGGGGTGTTGAAGTCACCCAATCACAATCCCAGGATTATCTTTGAAATTATTGATTAAAGATAAGGTATCCTTCTAGACCTTCAAGCATGTCAATCTAGAGAGTTAGGGGCATATATGTTAGAGAGAATCTAATTCATCCTTCAAGAACTCATTTCTTCCAAACCATTTCTTGAGTAGTGAGTAAATTTGCCACTCATTTTGTGTTTCCACGTAGTAAACAATACTTCATGATGGCTTCAGCTCACACACTATCTCTTGCTCATGGTATGATTTTGAATGCACTTGCAATGGTTTTGATCCCCACCTATTAAGTATTTCATTTTCAATAGCCTTGCACCGCCCATATTTGTGAACAAGTAATATGATTGAATTAATACATACAACCCACATCTGCAATAAATTGTCTCGTAGTATTCTTCTAGAAACTCTATAATAACCTCGTCATTATCCTTGAACTACATGAAGTTGTTACCACCATGACAATGACTCAAGATTGAGAGGATAATCCATAAAAGAAAAAAGGAGAAAATATTACAGTATAGTTTTTTATTTATATAGGAAACAAGAAACTTAGATATCAAGGATGATTAGCTAGGATGATCCATGTGGATCTAGAAATATGTAGTGCTCAAGAAAAAAAAAAATTCTTACATTTACCTTAAAAATGTTGTCACATTGAAGTTAGTGATAGAACTAATGAATGCATGAACCCCTCTTTAGTATATTTTGCACTCAATCTAAATAATATTCTAAAACTTCAAAATGATCAACTTGATTTAAGGTCATTAGAACTATTGAATACACAACCCAAGAATGTTAGTACATGATTCAACTTTTCTATTTCTGAGAACGTGAGATGACATAAAATTCAACTTACTAATACATGTCATTTAATGCATGTGAGAATTTTTTAAAAATTGAGGTAAAAATCACAGAAAATGGGAATAAAAATTCCTTTCTACTCTATCTAGTTTCAATAGTATTTGAGGATAATGGTGGTAGGGGTAGTATGAGAAACCAGAGGAATATTATAAAGCAGATAAGGTAAAAGAGGTAAATCCACACAATTATAGAAATGGCATACTACATTATAACCCAAAGCAGAAGGTGCAACACCAATCATATTGAAAGAAGGAATAACACTAATGATAGAGCTCTTATTGATATGTAGAAGTGGGCACATTATAATGAATGAAGCTATTAGGGTTGAGGGTTAGTGGAACACTAAAAAGGTAGTGGTATAAATAGAATAATAGATGAATATATAAGAGGTAGGGGACACTAGAAGAGGACAAAAGGACGGGTAGATAGTAAGGGGGGTCTAGAGTAGGTTGAGACAACAGTTGGTAAGAGAGTTAGGGGGAATTCAATACAGTACAAATGCAAAGAGTTGGAAAAAAATGTCATATACTAATGAGGACAATATGTGTACACGTGTTTTCACTCATTAAAATTTTATATATGTTGGAGTTGATGAAACAACAACAAAATCCAAGGATCATCTGCAAGCAAAATAATTATCACCCAAAAGAAATCAAGAAAAGATAATATACTGTATAAAAACCCTTGAATTATGTATTGATTGCACATGTAATGAATTGGGATACATTACAATGAATGAATGACTTTATTTATTGAAAAAATAAGAGTGCGAAAAATATCCAAAACCTAGAAATTACTAAAAATAGCAAAATAGAGCTAAGATATGCAAACTAGAAGTGCGTGATATACACAATGTGCAAACTGGAGCCTACCTAGACTAGACTAACCTAAATTTAATCTCAATTAAGTGAATTTAAGCTAGAGCATGAATATGCAAGCATATTCTCAATTATTCATAATAATATGCATGATAATATTCTTGAGCATGTGTACAATTAATTAATGCATCGTATGAAAATGTGCCTAATGTAGCTAATATGCATGCTCTACATCCCCCTTAAGTGAAACTTAGGGAGACAAAAAATCTCTAAGCATGAAATGAATGAATGAGTCCTAACAAAAAATGCTTAATTAGGTACTTATTTACAAACCAATGCAAGGCAGTGCAACTCAAACTAATGAGGTCTCTCTAAATAGAGAAAAGGAGAAAAACTACATGGGAAAAAACTCCTCTCCAAAAGTGAGAGATGCAATTAAAAAAAGAGAGAAATGCGGTACTACATGTGACTAAGATGTACTCCAAGTGTCCCCCCAAGTACTGAATTGATCACATAAGTACAATGAATATACCTCCTCATAAGAGAGAGAAGAAGAGACAATGTATCCCCCCATAAGAGAGAATCTCTAATTCCATAGATGAATGCTCAAGGATGAATGCTAAAGAAGATCCAAGAGTGGCAAACCATGTTCCTTGCCTTAGGAAGAAATAAATAAAATGGCCAAGGATGAAACAGTTGCATGAAAGGAAGGAAGTGTCTCATTATGTGTGCCACCGAAGATTGCTCGACTGTCCAACTGTCTGAATCAACTAAAGAAAATTCAAACAATTGTGTAAGTGTCTAATGAACAATCTCTAAAGACACTAATGATGAGACAACAGGAATTCTCAAATCGCCATATGGGGGAAATGGAATATCTTTAATCATTTCCCCAATGTATGGAGTGTGTGATGTATCAAACACTTCTGCAATGTCTGGAGTGTGTGATGTATCAAACAATGTTGCAATATCTAGCAAGTAATCATCCCACTCTACTGAAACTAGAAGGGAATGAATATCCTGCTGAACTGAACTTGACTTTGAAGAAGAGGGAGGTAGAGGAGGATCAAAATAATTCTCAAGAATTATTGTGGATGATTGAAGTACACATAGGTTCAAGTGACCAAACCTCTCCTTAGATATTTTATCCACTCTCGATGCATGAGAGGAAAGACCAGACAATGGAATTGTGTGCTCAATGGGAATAAAATGAGAGAACTCGTGGAGTCCTGATGCATGATCAACTCTACCAACTGTAATGATCTCTCCACTATGTTGATCTTTGATAAGCACTAAATTAGGGGTGAACTCAATTGTCTTTCCCTTTCCACTATGAGTAATTTGGTAGATGGAAAGGAGGTTGGAAGATAGTGAAGAGATACATAGAACATCATTAAATGTCCCATCATCAATCTCAATAGAACCACTCCCAGTAACACTCATGTAAGTGTTATTACCCATCAATATTTGTGGAAAAGAGCGATGCTCAAAAGAAGAGAACATACCCTCTTATGATGTCATATGACATAAGGCTCCTAAATCAAGAAGCCATTTGCTGGACTAAGTGTATGTCGATGCAAAGAGAGCATGGTCTTTTATCTTGTCTTCACCATGTGCCATAGAAGTTGACCCAAAATGTGTAGGTCTTGAAGTGGTAGAAGAGGATGCATGAGATGAAGGTGGTTGAATGTTGTGCTTCCATAGAAGATGTGTTAGCTTATCAATCTTCTTTGCATAACATTTATGTTCATCATGTCTTGGCTTGGTGCAATATGGACACTTCAACTTATCCTTCTTTGATGATGGCTTGTTGGAAGTGGAAGAAGAATTTGAATAATTATGTGATTGTGTGTTCTTGGGTTGCTCATGTGATTTGGAATCCTTGGGTTTTTGTTTCTTTCCTTTCTCATGTGAAGCCTTCTGATTTGTGAAACTCTGGGAACTAATAAGAGCCTGTGATTTGGAAGATTTCAATCTCCCCGTCTGAACCAACTTGGTTTGTTCTCATGTGACTTGAGAAGAAAACTCATCAAGTGAAGGCATGGTGTATTGAGAACCAAATGCATCTCTGGTGGCATAAAACATGGAAACAAAAATTGAATAATCAAGACCAAGCTTGACAAGGATAGAGAGAATAAACTGAGAGTCATCCTCAATTTTTCATTACTTAAACTATAATATGAGAGACTTGAGTTTGGTGAAGAAGTCTTGGATGTTGTCAAAATCATTAGGATTCAAGGCAATACACTCATTCTCCAATTGAAACCCCCTCAATGTATCTTAATTCCCAAACAAGTTCTCCAATGTAGTCCAAATCTGATTGGGTACAGTACAAGAATCAACATGAAAGAGATCTGGAAACATATAGATGCATATTGTCCAAAAAGCCTCATCACACCTATTAAACCATTTTCTCTTCTCAGCAGTACCTGTAGGCTCAGGTTCTAATCCCATGGTTATGTTGTTTAACCCCAGATGCTTCACGTGTATCTTGATTTGTTTTTTCCAACCAAAGTAGTTGAATGGAGTAAGGGGTGAAATATTGTGTGAATCCATGATAAATTACAAAAAAGAAGCATTGAAATGGACTAAAACATCAACATAGATCCTCTTAATGCCAAAATATTCCACTTGAATCACAAAATACCAACTAATTTGCACGCTTTCCAAGAAAGAACCCAAAAAGACAAGATTGAGATCTCTAAGTACCTGATAAAAATATTTTTCAATAAGTACTTAAGACCTATATAGAGGACACCGAGAGCTTTCCAATAATGAGTGGAAGTTGAAAAACATAGTCAATTTGCTCAAGCTATGGATCTAGAAGCCTAGGTTTGGAGGCCTAGTGTGGAAAAATTGTCATGAATCTAAAAACATGAAATGGTCATAATAAGCTTTCCAATGATATCTCGTTTGTGTGATTTCAATATTATATGCTCAAGCTATGAGCAAAATACCAACAACTACTTTTTATGGCTTGGAGGGTCAACCTGGTCAACAACTGATTGACGAGATAACATTTGGTGGGCGTCTAACTGTCATAGAATATTCCCTTTGCTGGAAAAAATGCTTTTACCAGGAAAATTAAAGAAATTAGTCGTCAACATATTCCTTTGATTCCCCAAGAAATTCTATCAAAAACTCCAAAGATTTATTGTCTGCCAAATTTGGAGGTTCTTGATAATTTTAGCGATGGTGATTAAATTTGAAGGGCTTCCAAATGACGTGGAGTATGTTGCCAAAGGGGGCATGTGCTAGCCATACAGACTTGTGTATAGGAAATGGCTATGCAACCGGAGATTTGCACTTGAAGTGATAATTTTTTATATTTATTAATTAAATTAAAAAATCTCTGACAGTGGACTTGTGTATGGGAAATGGCTATGCAGCCAGAAATTTGCACCTGAAGTGACAATTTATTTATATTTATTAATTAAATTAAAAATCTCAGACCCACTATTAGAGATTTTTTAATTTAATTAATAAATATAAAAAAATTATCACTTCAGGTGCAAATCTTCGGCTACATAGACGTTGCCCTTGTGTATGCAAGTCATACGAGCCTGCAATAAAGCGCTCCCCCTTTTAATATTTACAGTTTTTTTTAAAACATTTCAAAAAAAATCAATACCAAAAATTTTCTAACGCAAAAAAAAAATTGTTGCTAAAATTTTAAAACTCATACGGTGATTTTTCAGATGCCTATGTCAGCGATGATTATGCAATATGTCCATATGGATCAGGCAAATTCCTCAAACTTGCCCTAAATTTGATGATGTCAGAATTTGACAATTTGACTACATATTTATGGGTTTTTGGCCCTTCTGATGGCAGTGGTGATGTTTGTTTTGTACAATAGTGCACAAATCTTTCAATTGCCCCAAATTTTGCCTTGATTTTTATGCCTTCAATCAATTTGAACTAATTTTTCAGCTGCTCAAATTTTGACAAAATGGCAACCTTAGGGTTTTACAACACTACAGACACGATGGCAACCTGGGTTTGACCTCAATGTGCACAAAAATTCACCCAAGGTTGGATCCCTCAAGCATGTGGATAAGAACTTGTCATATCTAACACTCTGATACCATGTTGGAGTTGATAAAAGAAGCACATAAGCCACGGATCATTTGCAAGTAAAACATATATCACACAAAATAGATCAAGAAAGATAATATGCTCTATAACAAGCCTAGAATTATGTATTGATTACACAAACAATGAATTGAGATACATTACAACGAATGAATGACTTACTTTATGAAAGTAAGTGTGCTAAAAATATCCAAAGCTAATAGTTACTAAAAATAGCAAACTAGAGCTAGGATATGCAAACTAGAAGTGCATGATATGCACAATGTGAAAACTAGAGCCTAATTAGACTAAAATGACCTAAATTTAGGCTCAACTAAGTGAACTTAAGCTATAGCATGAAATGTGCAAACATGTGCTCAACTATGCATATTATGCATGAGAATATTCTTGAGCATGTGTACGATTAATTTAAACAACGTATGTAAATGTGTGTAATGCAACTAAATGTGGAGTAGCAACATTAACAAGCTCTTTGAAAAGCAAATGGTTAGTGAGAGATGGATATTTATTATTTATATATTTTTATCTTTCAATTGAATGGGAATTTTCTAATTATAGGATTGAGAAGCCATTTAAGGATTTAGATAATCACTTTCTTTTAAAAAGTAAATTAGGGTTTTCATAATCTAATAAATTAGGTAATTAAAGCTTGAATAGTAGGGTTGATTCAACAATCATAAAAGTATCAAAAAGATGAATAAAACCTATAACTATAGAATATATATGATCAGTTTTATGATTTTAGTTAGTGTTGCATCCATATAGTTTATATTTGTGTGTAAAAGTGAACCTTGGTTATGTAAATTTTATACTTTAAATTGTAATAATATAGTATTATTAATGTCAATAAATGTTTCCTACAATCATAGGTATGGAACTTGGGTATCCATGTCCATAAAAACTCGACCATAAATCTCATTGAAATGTATAAATCGGGACTGTTAAGTATAAAATGTTAATAATTAAAGAAGACTGTACAAGTTTCTAGATTTGATTGTGTAAGAAATTTTCCATCAATGTTTCGAATCACATTACGCGATCCATCATCAGGAGGCCAGAGAGTCAAAGAAGAAAAAAATCCAAAAAAATTGATGGAAAAATTTCTTACACAATCAAAATCCAAAAACTTGTATAGCATTCTAATGGATTGTGGAAATCTAATAGCTCTAATTAAAGAAGAGTCGTTCCACCTATAAATCTCATCAACATATTAGAATGTTGTCGTTACTATAGACTCTCACTACTACCATCCACACACATCAACAATTAATCACTTATACTTTTGTAATCCTTTTTATTACAAATTGTACCTTTTTTGGTTAGGTGCCTAATGATTAAAAAGGATAAGATAGTTTAAATTCTTACCAAAAGTAACTTTGAAATTAAATTTTATTATGATTGTATTATTATTTTATATTTTATATTAGAAATTATTAAATATAAATAAATTATCATCTATAATATATATTATAATATAAAAATTAAATTACATATGATATTATATGTAAATTATATTGTTATAATATATTATATTTCAAAATAAATATATAAAATTATATAATATACAATTTATTCATTATATATTTTATATAACACAAAAACATTTATATATTTAATAAATACATTTTATGTTAAGCTAACATCAATACTATATTTATATTAATTTCTTATAATCATTGTAAACAACACAAGGATTATATTATATTATTATTATTTTATTTTATTATTGATTAGGTTTTGATAACAATTAAAGTTTGAATTGAATCTAAGTTAATGTTCAATAAGTTAGGATTTATTGAATGTTCACTCATGTTTACGATTATACTAATTAAATCGTAATTGGTGTTCAATTATGGTTAGGGCTATAGTTTAATATACATTAAGATTTAATAATGATTGGAGTTATACTTCACTTAGAATTTAATATTAAAAAATTAAATATAATTAAATTATATGAATATAATATAATGTAATATTATTAGTATTAGTATTATAAATGATATAATAACAATATAGGTCAACATATAGTATTCTTATGATTATATTCTTTATATATCATTATATTAATATTATAAGTATTATGTCCGAGGGGTTGAGCTCAATTGGTTACAACTTTGGGTTGTCATTGTGGTGACCCGAGTTCAAATCTCCATAGGGACATCTTGTGTGACTGGTAGTCTTCTTAGTTGGCTTATGATTTATGTGTGTGTGATTTTTGTACCTGTTAAGAGAGACAACACTTCAATAAATCATTGCATTAGTGAAAACAAGGGATTAGCAAACATAGCAATCACCAAAATCGATCTATTGCTTCCTATCTAGGAGTATGAAAAATGACATAATAGCCCTCAGATTATGCATATTCCAGTGACAAATACAACCTAATAATGGAAGATTCAAATGAAAAGTAATCTAAATGATTCAAAAACATGCATTCTAGCTCTAGAGATGAAGATTATAGCAATACAAGCAAGAAAGAAGCTAAAATACAACATGAAAATCCTAAAACATGAGCAACATAAGATTGCTTCTTCAATCCTCCAAATGTGGGCAGCATAAGAATGTTTTTAACTCTTCAAAATTACGAGCATTACAACAATATATTTCATAAAATCAAGGGCAAAACAAGGGCTTCCAAAATCAAGAATGAAGGGTCATTTGAGCTCAAAATCCATCCTATTTATAGGAGAAATGGAGGAAGGGGAGAAGACTCTAGAAGGGTTGTCATTAATGAGGGTGTAAGACTCATTAATGAGGAGTGGTGGAAGGAATATGTAATAACCATTAATGCTTCATTTATGAAAGCATTAATGAGGTATGGGTGAGGGTTTAAGAAGCATGGGTGAGGGCTTAAGGTCAAGCCTGCCAACTTTGACTTTAGGGGGAGGGTTGAATCCCTAATCATAGATTTAGGAATGTGACAAGCTTAAGGGTAGCTTAGGATTAGGTTTAAGGCTTAAGGCATGTGATTAAGGAGATAGAGATGGGAGGAGAGAGAATGAGTGGAGGGGGGATTAGCTAATTAGGGTTAATTAGCTAATTAAGAAGACTTAGCATGTGAGAAGGGGTTGGGATGAGTTTGAACTTAGGGTTGGACATTTGAGATTGGTTAGGTTTGAGGTAATATTAATGAAATGAATTGTTGTAATAACATATTCACTCAATAATAGGAATTTAATTAATCATTTAAGCTTTTGATTCTTTGTAATAATTAATTAGGACTATAGCCAAATTGAATAATTTAGACTAGGGGATTGATTTTGCAAGTGATTAGGTATGATTAGGATTTCATTAATTCATTTTAAATTAATTACCTTAACCAGGTATTGATTTGAATTGATTGAATTGAATTGATTGGTTTGATTGGCTAAGGTGATTAATGTAAATTAGTGATTAGATCACTTAGGAGATTAAGTCTGATTCGAATGAATTATGTCAGCCAATTAAAGAGTTGTCTGGACATAATTGGGGGTATGATCACACTTAGGGCAAATAGGGTCTATGGTCAGAGCAGACCAAATCTAGGTGGTTACATTTGCCCCTCTTTGAATTGATGTGCGAGCAACGCATTGATTCAAAGAAATTTTTTTATGTTAACTTCAGAAAGATTGAGAATTTCGCTCACGATCGAACAAAATGCCTGATGAGATCAGTCTCGCACTTGATCGAACTAAACTGATAGTATTGATTTTGAGCTTGGTTGTCATCCAAAGATCAATAAAAGATCTTAAAGATACCAATTCTAAACTTGGTTGTTGTCCAAAGATTGATAATACTGATTCCGAACTCGGTTGTCGTCCAAAAGTCAGTATGAAGCTGCCAGGAGCTTAGTAAGAACCTTTTAAAATGAGGAAACACAAGATATCCAGCTTATGAGAACCAAAGCTTTCTATCCAGCAGTCCTGACTTAGGCAAGAAAATTGTCATGCCCCTATTTTTTTTTATAACAAAGTCATTTTTTATGTTGTTTCGAGCAAAAATCTGATTGATAATAGTGTGATCATGCCCCCTCAGGAATGAAATTGAAGGAAAAAGAATAAAATCCCTATGTTCAAAGAACGTATCACTTGCATTGAACAGGTAGGGGAATGAAAGAATAGATTAGAAGAAGTGAAGAAATGGAGGTGTGTTTTGAGAAAACACACAAGTACCAAGTTAATTACATTTTAAAAAGGTGAGTTCGATTTTGTTCCCGATAGATCAGAGATTTCAAGAATCATGGATATGTAAATATCTTGGATTTTAGATGAATTAAAAATATAAAGGATTTGGAGCTCAAATCCTTATGTTGTACTTTCAAAAAAATGCATCATGCAATCTCTAAATGCATCTATATGCAGACTCTTAGGACTTGTCATTGATTTGTAGATATTGTAGCATTTTATCATCATTGGGCGCTTTTCAGAATGGATACCACCTGATAGTACAACAGTCACTAATACCCACTGATATTATGAAAGTATGAATACTATGTTTATTGAAATGTAGGAAATAGACTTAGGCATCAAGGCATAGAAGCTAGGATGATAAGTTAGCCACTTTCCTTTTACTATATTAGAAATTGTGTAAGGCAAGAAATTAGACCCGCGATGACCTTGAAAATTCATATCCTTGGGTACATTATGCTTTGTATACCTTAGTGAGGATCTGAGTTTAGAAAATAGACAAGGAAATTGTTCCAACTTCACCGTAGTTTACACAACAAAGATCAAGATATATGCGGCTATCCACTCATGGTGGTAGCACTTACCATAAACATCCAAGTTACGTGAAATGTATAGGATCATTTGGAACAATCACCATACGCAAAAAACCAAGAAAATGTTATGCCCCCATCCTTGCGACTCTTTGTCTTTGCGCAGACGTCATGGAGTAACTTGGAAGACATAACAACTATCAATTTTGAATCAATCAAATAAAATTCATAACTGCTTAGATGCCCCTAGTGAAATCGTCATCAGTGCATAAAAGAGTTATAATCAAACTGTGTTTAGGTAGTATTGAGAAATACTATTGATTCATTTTTCAAGCGCAGTAGAGATTCATCAATCAAAAGTTTGGAATTCAAGCAATATGTGTTCCTTGTCTGTGTAACATTCTTTCTGTTTGCAATCCAAGGTGGGTCATAGGAACATCGTTCATGTTAGTGCAATGTTTGTGTCATCCTTGTTTCGTGAAAGTGACAGTTTGGTGCAAGCATCGAGATGACCCCAGTGTAGAATGATTTGTTCCCTAAGATAGAGATGTAGACAAATCCCAAGCGAGGATAAGATTTTCGTAAGGAAACAAAGTCAATTTTTAGCACAGGTGTAATCGTGAAGGCCTAGTTTCAGCAACGCATTGATAGATAGAGCGCAGAATATAAGTGACGCCTAATTCCCAGGTTTTCACCACTTGGTAAGACTTTTTATTCTTTTTGCTACCCGGATGCCTATTTTACCAGGTTGTCATCAAGGCACTTTTCTCTTTTTCAATTTTTTTGCTATTTTTGCTTTTTTGAATGTTTTTGTAGTATCAAGGCACTTGTTTGCCAGGTTTTCACCAAGGATGCCTTTCTTCAGGACTTTTTCCACTATTTTTGGATTTCTTCAGGATCAATTTTCTAAATATTTTTGGTTTTTCTGAGAACTATGTACTGTACAGGCTCTACATAGCCGAACATCAAGCGTAGAACCGCTTCAAATGTAGAGTATTGATAGGATCCAAAAGGACGTCTCCATCAAGTGTAGCTAGTTGATAAGCTCCAGTCCCAAAAGTAGCAGTGATAACATAAGGTTCCAACTAGTTAGGTTCAAATTTTCCTTTCTGCTCTCTGTTAGGCTGGTTCTTAGGATTCACCTTTAGGACGAGATCTCCCACTTCAAACTATCGTGGCTTTACCTTTTTATTGTACCCTTTGGACATACGTGCTTAGTACACCTTCAGATGATCGAACGCATGTTGCCTACGCTCATCAAGTAGGTCTAAAGAATTCACCCTATCGATGCAGTATTTCTCATCAGTAACAAGACCTTGTAAAGATATCCGCAAAGAGGGGATTTCAACCTCAATAGGTATTATTGCCTCAGCACCATAGACTAGGGCAAATGGCATGGGTCATGTTGGTGTTCGGATGCTTGTTCTGGAGGCCCATAGTGCCGGATTTAGTTGTAGATGCCAGTCTCTGCCAGACTTACTTACAGTTCTATGTAGGATCTTGAGTATTCTTATTAGATGCCTTAGCCTATCCATTACCTTGGGGATAATAGATTGAGGAGCAATGTTGAGTGATGTGGAACTATTCGCAAAGGTCATCAATGTCTTGATTGTTAAATTGTTCCCCATTGTCTGTTACAATTGAAGAGGGTATCCCATACCTACAAATAATGTAGTTCAGAATGAACATAGCCACCTATTTGCTAGTGGCTTTGATTAGCAGCACTGCCTCAACCCACTTCGTGAAATACTCAGTGGCCATAATGATGAACTTGTGTCCATTTGAAGAATTCGGATATATTTGTCTAACCAAGTCAAAGGCCCATTGCTGAAATGGCCAATGTGTAATGAAAGGTATAAGTTCTATGGCAGGAGCATGGATGAGATTTCCATGTGTCTGGCATTTTTGACATGTTTTTGAAAAGTGAATAGCATCTTTTTCCATCGTAGGCCAATAATAGCCTACTCTGAGTAGTTCCTTCACTAGTGAAAAGTCGTTTGAATGTGATCCACATACACCTTCATGGACTTCTTTTAACGCCTGATCTGACTCTTCGAGTTCTAAACATCTAAGAAGTGTACCATCAAGACCTCGTCAATATAAGTTATTAGTTATGAGGACAACGCGATGTTGTCCTAATCAAGGCTCTTTTCTCATTTCTTGATAGATTAGTGGGAATGGTTTGGTCAGTTAGGTAAGCAATAATATTAGCATACCGAGATTGGTCTGGGGTGTTTAAAGAACAGATTACTTGGTATTTAAGGGTATCAAAGGCAGGATAGGATAGTTCTTCCACCAAGAATTCATAGCGGAATTGATGCTCCAATTATAACATGGACGCTAATGTAGCCATAGCATCTGCAGCTTTGTTCTTTGTTCTAGGTATCTGCTGGAATGTGATAAAGACAAAGTACTTCTTTAAGTCATCCACCAGTTGCTTGTAGGGTGTCAAATTCTCATCTTTCGTCTGATAATCTCCATTAACTTGATTGATAATGAGCTGGGAGTCACCATATATGTGTAACTCTAAAATCTTCCACTCCATAGCAAGCTTAAGACCGTTTACCAGTGCCTCGTATTCAGAAATGTTATTCGTGCATGGAAACATCAATTTGTAAGACTTAGGTGTCTTGTAGCCTTGAGGAGTTATGAACAGAACTCCTACTCCAGAGCCTTATTGCGTAAAAGAACCATCAAAGTACATCTTCCATGGATACTCAATCAAATGCATAATGGTCTCATCCGGGAATTCAATCCTTAAAGGTTCATCATCTTGAAGTGGTGAATCAGCTAGTTGATCTGCAAGGACTTGTCCTTTAATAGCCCTCCTGTCTACATACTCAATGTCAAATTTACTTAGAATGAGGACCCACTTTGTCAGACGTCCTGTTAATGTTGTTTTTCTTAAAAGGTACTTCAGAGGATCGATCTTAGCAATGAGCCTTACTATATGAGAGAGAATGTAGTGTCTCAATTTTTGTGATGCAAAGACGACTGCAAAGCATGCTTTCTCAATAATGTTGTAATTGACCTCATAGGAGACTAGTGTTCTATTGATGTAGTAGATAGCTCTTTCTTTCTTAGTTTCATCCTCTTGTGCTAGCAATACTCCTAGTGATGTAGTTGTAGCTGAAATATACAGGAGTAATGGTTTTCCATGAATGGGTGCCATAAGGATAGGAGTAGCCAGGTACCCTTTTAATTCTCTGAAGTTGGCTTCACAGTGTTCATCTCATTTGAAGGTGACCCCTTTATGTAGCAATTTGGTAAAGGGTTGTGCTTTGTCAGCAATTTGTGACATGAATCTCCTAATTGACTGAATTCTCCCTTGTAGCGTCCTCATTTGACTGATGTTGCGGGGAGGAGCCATCTCTAGAATAGCCTTGACCTTTGCAGGGTCTACTTCAATTCCCTTCGCTAAAACTATAAACCCTAAGAGCTTTCCTGATTGGACCCCAAAGGCACACTTCTTTGGATTGAGCCTGAGTTGAAATTGCTCCATACGATCCAATATCTTTCTCAAGTCAGCAATATGAGTACTCCTTTCTTTGGATTTAGCTAAGGTGTCATCCACGTAATCCTCCATGTTTTTATGCATCATATCGTGGAATATAGTAATCATTGCTCTTTGATATGTAACACCAGCATTCTTTAACCCAAATGGCATGACGTTCCAGCAAAAGGTTCCCCGTGTGCATGTAAATGCGGTCTTCTCTTGATCCTTAGGGGCAATTTTTATCTAATTATAGCCCGAGAAACCATCCATTAGTGAATAGATTTGGTATCTTGCTGTGAGGTTTATGCTCATATCGATGTTAGGTAGGGGGGGAGTCATCCTTAGGCCATGTCTTGTTTAAGTCTCTAAAATCTGTACATATCCTGATAGATTTATCAGATTTAGACAATGGGACCACATTGGAGATCCATCTTGCATAAGCAATGACTCTGATGAATCCAGCTTTCAACAATTTCTCTAGCTCTACTTTTACTAGCAATGCAACATGAGGATGCATTTTTCTAAGTTTTTGTTTCATAGGTTTGATCCCAGGAGCTATAGACAAGTGATGCATTATTAACTCAGGATCCAGTCCAGGCATATATGTATAAGACCATCCAAAGTTGATCTTCTTTGCTTTCAGGAACTCGGTGAATTGTACCTTCTCCTCTTCTGACAAAGATTGTGCTAGGTGTACTATTTGAGGAACTTCAGTTGTGCCTAAAATAACCGATTGTGTTGGTTCTATCAGAACTGAAGACCTTTCTTGAAAGTGCTCGGGGAGGATATCAAGAATCTCATCCTTTGGCGCCTCTGAGAGGTTTTCACCATTAGATACGTCTTTTGTTTTTACTTTTTTAGGATCTGACACTGCCACAACGTGGTTTTCACCGTCAGTTCCCTTTTTCTTTTTCTTTTTCAATTTTTTACTGAGAAACTTGATATCCTCCTATGACATGTTCACGCTCCTTGCATTGGTGGAAGAAGGGTAGGGTTCACAAGCATTTAAATAGCAAGCCAAGGTGTAGTCATTAGGAAAGTTGAGGATAGGAGCAGGATCTGTACTAGCCCAATCAATTAGGTCTAGGTTTATCAAAGATAAGGAGTCAGACTCTGGGAAGGACACCATCGCGTTAGCACCATGACTATTAACTGACACAACATGTCCTGTTAAGTTAAATTCTTCAATCCTGCACCTCCATCTATCAATACGCGTATAACACGGGATTTATGAATGGGGACTTCAATATGAAGGGGTTGATTATGTGGATGTGTCAATGATTTATCATCCTCTTCAGAAAAGGAGAGATAATGTGGCACTGAGATGTGATTGACCATCGATTAGAATTTATCTTTATCAAGGTCCTTTGGGACATTTGCAGCATGTAGGGCTTGTTCTAGGATTTCCCTATGCACTGTGGATATTTTAAGCAACTCAAAAATAGAAATTTTAGCAGAGGTTCGTTGCAATTGGTCCACCAAGTCATACTTTGTTGTAGGAATAGTAACTGTTGTATGCTGAATGTGGACCTCTGAATTCAACACAAACACAACATAGTCCTTACACAATCGCTTAATTCACAAAGACAAACATGAATTGTTTTCTCTGCAAATATGATTGAAGCGACCTGTTGCCTCCTAATTAGATGTGGATGTTGAACTTTACCTTCAGAACAAGAGCCAACAACCTGACCATTGCTAACATGGAGGATTTAAGAATGCAAGAAAATGAGATATGTCATTATTTCATGAGAAATCTGCAACTAGTCTATGTAAAGAAATGCAATTAAACTAAGAACTGAATTGCACTAATCTAAGAATGATTTGCAGCTATTCTATGGAAGTAAAGATGCAATTAAACTAGCAAAGGAAAGTAAATGCTCTTAGTCTAGAATTGAAAGCTTGTAATCTATGAAAACTTGAGAACATCAAATTGAAATGTTAGATATGAGAATGAATATCAAATAAAAGCATATATCATTGATTCCAATTGAAATATTAGCCTAATTATGAAAATGAGCTTAAAAACATGAAATCAAAGTAAACTGCCTATAGTATTGATGCTCTCAAAAAAGTCCTCCTAATGAAGAAAAAGAGGTCCAATTTATAGAAAACCATGGAAAGAGGATGAAGAGTTTCTTGAAAAGAAACAGTTGTCTCTTCATTCTCCAATTGAGACAAATAA
>MU224229.1:2215024-2240754 GCA_018584345.1 Thuja plicata | reverse complement strand
TTTTATGTATATTAGCCAAAGGGGGTGGAATTGATTTAATTAAAAGCACTTAGGACTTTAGGATTAAATCAATTAATCATAGGGATTTTTAGCTAATAATCATTTGAGAATTAGGAATTAAATGTAATGTCAGATTTATGCAAATTTGGGTTTTCTACATTTGAAACTCAGTCAATTAAAGTCAATTAGGAGAAGAATTTGCCTAGTACAATAGGACTTCGAAGATAAGAAAATGCACCAAAATTGATTAATTATTAGGTGCCAATTTTGGGGTGTTACAGTAACCATGTGTTTTGCTGCTAGTTTAGGGATAGTAACAATAGGAACCTTGGACGTTGATGCTGGTTTTGAGGTAGAATGGGGTCCTTTGATCGTGACCCATGCTTGGCTCCGAGTCACCGCATTTGATTGGAAAGAAACACCTTTGATTGTGACCACATTAATTGATTCAGTTTTAATGTCTAGCATATTGATCACGATATCATTATTGGAGTAGGTGTAGTTGACTTCATTGCCTTTTCCTTTAGATGCTTCCCCTTTCTCGTAGTTAGGGAACGGTTTGTTAAATGTTGTATGATCTTCGTTACTGGTGTGTCCTTCCACTTTAATCTTACCTCCTTCGATGAGGTCTTGAATAACATGTTTAAGCTTAAGGCAATTGTTAGTCTTGTGTCCTTTGTTCTTGTGAAAGACACAGTAAGAATTGTCATTCCACTATTTTGGTTTGAACTCTGGCTCCCATGGTTTGGAATCTATGATTGTGAGAACTTTGTTGTCTAATAGTGTCTTCAAAACAGTTTCAAGAGGCTCTCCCAAAGGAGTAAATGTTCTACGAGGTTTGGAAGTCCATGGCCGAGCCTTGCTATTATCATTGTTTGCTTTGGGTATGGAGGTTGTTACCTTGGCATCTTTGTTTTCTTGCATGATGTTAGTTAGATTGAATATCTCAGGTTTAGGACCAACATTGGATGCATCTACTACTCCATCGTTGACAACATTTTTGTTTTGCTTCCACCATTTAGGTTTGGAGTTGGAGTTGTTAGATTTGTTTTCACTTTGAAGAGTGATCTCCCCCTTTTTTACCATAACTTCTTCGATACGGATGGCGTTTTTAATCATTTTGTCGAAGCTAGGGGAGTCTTGCATTTGTAATGCGTAGTTCAATTCAGGTACTAGGTTATTAACAAAAAATTTCATCTTTTCATATTCGGGAATAGCCCTTGAATACCGTGCAAAGATTTTCCTCCACCTTTGTAGGAAGTGGGTAAAGGATTCGTCAGTCTTTTGTTTGGTGTTGCACAGATCCATCATAGTCACATCATGTTGTATATTATAGGAGTAATGTTGGATAAACTGTTGAATTAACTCCTCAAAAGTTTTGACCTTGGGTATAAGTTTTGTGAACCATTCCATGGCAATGCCTCCTAGACTTCCAGGAAAAAGCCACATGAGGTATGTAGGTTCATGCATATACTCTATGCTAAGAGCACAAAACTCTCTAACATGGTCATGTGGATCGGTCTCTCTCGTATACTTGTCGTGTTTTGGCTTTGTCACGTTGGGAGGGAATGGAACCATAGTGATACTCTTGTCGAAAGGAAATGGACAAATGGAGTCCACAGAGTATTTCATTTTCGGTTTAGCCTTCTCCTGTTTGAGACTTGTGAGCTCCGTTTGCATAAGGTAAGTTGTTTGGCGAGGATAGATATAGGAGTTGGTATCTCATTTTCCTTCAGTTGTTCCACATCATAACCCTTGGGTAATTTTACGCCAGTGGATGCTAAATGGAGAAAGTATTTCTCTTTATCCTTGTCAATCATCTTTTTTATTATCTTGTGGAACCTCTTGCTCTGTTTTAGTTTATCGTATTCTTCTTCAGTGATGTCTTCCTCAATGCCTGATTCAAATAGAAGACATTCAAATGTGGGTTCTTCTTTTTCATCGATATCTTCGTGGTTTTGGTTTTTTCTATCGTCATATTCTTCAAAAGCTGCACTCCATTCGCGAGTGTTTCTATCCATTTGTGGAGAGTCTAGATCGAGTAGAGAACTGCGAGATGTTTCTCCCTGAAAGTGTAGTGATTTAGGAGGCACTTTCGATCCTTTAGACATGTACTTGTTGCGTCTTGTGTTAACCATGTGGTTGTTTCTCAACTTTGTCAAAGTTTTCCCGATAGTGTCAAGTAGAGTCTCAAATCATTCAAGTCAGTGTGTCTAGGTAGAAGTGTTGTTTGTGTTTTGGTGGAAGTAAATGATTCTAGCGTCAAAGGGTTAGAATGCCCTGATAGTGAGTTGGGAATCAAGTTGTTGTAAAAAGTGGATAGACCACACGTATTGAGACAGATTGCAAGAGTCTGATAGGACATGCATGGTAGACGTCTGAAAAAAGCTTTCGATACAGTCACAGTGAGACCAAAAGAAGCAATAAGGACAGATTTAAAGAGCCAAAAGGGGATCCGAAATAAACTATCTTCCTCTGAGAGGCAACGATGCAAGTTCCCACTGTCAAATGTTGTCAGTTTTGTTTTGGAAGTGCGTGAAGTTTGTTTGATCGAAGATTGTGTTTTGAGGTTTTGCCAATGAGTGAAAAACACATGTAGACCAAGGTTTGAATTTTGTTGCTTGTTTGAAGATGTTATCTTTTTAATAATTTTCAGTTACATCAAGCATTGTTGCATTGTTAAAGGGTGAACAAACACGTCTTTATGCCCTATTTTCTAGGTGGAGGATGAAAATCCTTGCTCGTTGACTTAGGTACACACTCAAATGTTAATCAGAATATAGTCATCACCAAGCACGCAATGGCTCCAGTCATGATGTTGTATTAGCCAACTCCAAACGCAAGTGAAGGCACAATATAACGAGTGTTTTGGGGCGATTACTTTTTGCCTTGCATAAGGATTATCACCCTTTCGGGGGTGAATCAGGAATTCTTTCAGTTTAAGTGTTGTTTATTTTTGGGCAATCCGTTCGAAACTGTCTCCCATAGAATTGCACAAGGCAAAATTGAGGCGTATAGCCCTATGAGTACTCAAATATGTGTAGTCTCGCAAGCAAGATTCAAGGGGCTCCGCTCTACACATACCCAAGCATGTTCAAGGAATGATATTGAAATTCCATGAACAAAATCGATTCCATCTTCCGAGACTTTGGCCTACGAGGAAGCAATTATTTATAGTGAGTTAGAAGGGTTGGCATAAAACCCGTCCTCACTTGAGTCGTTCTCGGGAGATTTTTTTCCTCAACTGGCAGGCCCTCTACTATTAAATAAGCGTACAAAGAATTAGCGAGCGTAGGACATCTAGATTTCTGATTCTTTCGAAGAAGAAGAGCATACTCTCCTAATCCATGTCATTTTCTCCCAAAACAGATTCAATCAAACAGTTCGTTCCCTCAAGCAATGTTGTGCTCAATTTATGATGTTCCTACTTTAGGGAAAACAGAATGCTTGAAAGTAAATTTGTGTTGTTCAATTGACCACAATTTTTAGTACTTTGCTTGTTCAATTACTAATCCAAATTGAATTAAACGATTGAACTTGTTCATTGAGCCACAAAATTTTAATGCTTTGATTGTTCAGTTACAAGGGTTTAGCAAACATAACAATCACCAACATCGATCTATTGCTTCCTATCTAGGAGTATGAAAAATGACATAATAGCCCTCAAATTATGCATATTTCAGTGACAAATACAACCTAAGAATGGAAGATTCAAATGAAAAGTAATCTAAATGATTCAAAAACATGCATTCTAGCTCTAGAAATGAAGATTATAATAATACAAGCAAGAAAGAAGCTAAAATGCAATATGAAAGTCCTAAAACATGAGCAACATAAGATTGCTTCTTCAATACTCCAAATGTGGGCAGCATAAGAATGCTTTTAACTCTTCAAAATTAGGAGCATTACAAAAATATATTTCATAAAAGCAAGGGAAAAGCAAGGGCTTCCAAAATCAAGAATGAAGGGTCATTTGAGCTCAAAATCCATCATATTTATAGGAGAAATGGAGGAAGGGGAGAAGACTCTAGAAGGGTTGCCATTAATGAGGGTGTAAGACTCATTAATGAGGAGTGGTGGAAGGAATATATAAGAACCATTAATGCTTCATTTATGAAAGCATTAATGAGGTATGGGTGAGGGTTTAAGGTCAAGCCTGACAACTTTAACTTAGGGGGAGGGTTGAATCCCTAATCATAGATTTATGAATGTGACAAACTTAAGGGTAGCTTAGGATTAGGTTTAAGGCTTAAGGCATGTGATTAAGGAGATAGAGATGGGAGGAGAGAGAATGAGTGGAGGGGGATTAGCTAATTAAGAAGAATTAGCATGTGAAAACGAGTTGGGATGAGTTTGAACTCAGGTTGGACATTTGAGATTGGTTAGGTTGAGGGAATATTAATGAAATGAATTGTTGTAATAACATATTCATTCAATAATAGGAATTTAATTAATCATTTAAACTTTTGATTGTTTTGTAATAATTAATTAAGACTATAGCCAAATTGAATAATTTAGACTAGGGGATTGATTTTACAAGTGATGAGGTATGATTAGGATTTCATTAATTCCTTTTAAATTAATCCTTAGCCAGGTATTGATTTGAATTGATTGGTTTGATTGGCTAAGGTGGTTAATGTAAATTAGTGATTAGATCACTTAAGAGATTAAGTCTTATTCGAATGAATTATGCCAACCAATTGAAGAGTTGTCTGGACATAATTGGGGGTATGATCACACTTAGAGCAAATAGGGTCTATGATCAGAGCAGACCAAATATAGGTGGTTACAATTTCTAGTGTGTTTGCTCGAAAGGAGCTGATATTTATAAACAGTTTTTAATATTAAAAAAAATATTATAAGTATTATCAAAATACTTGCTTTGCATTTAACAAATAGTAAAAAAATTATTATTTTAAATTCGACAAGTTTTGATTTAGATCATAGGGATAGCTCCAACATTCAGAAAGTATAATAAACATGTTTTGGTTTGTTTTAGGATTAGAGGATTGAGTTGAATAATTGAATGAGAAAAAATAGAAGAAAATTTTGGTGTTCAACAGGAAAACTATTGTTCTGACCACTTATTGTACTATTCCTTCCAAATTAGTTCTATGGGTTAGTAGAGCATTTGTTATTTGAATTTAACCCGAATCATAATCACGATCTTCTTATGCACTTAAAACCAAATTAGTACAGATAGCAATATCTACCATATACAAAGTGAGTAATGTACATAGAGACCTTGCTTATATATAGTAAGGAAACAATAACTGACTAACTTGTGAACTCACTTGACTCACTTGACAAATGTGTAAGCTATTTTATAGATAAATCAAGATTACAGATTGCATATCAACCTTAGTGTTAAAAATCAAAACCTGAATTATTATAAAATGGATTTTCTTCTCTTTTACCCATTCATATTGATGGTTATAATGTAAATGATGCATTTTAATTGATCATTTTTCACTTCTTTCCATTGTATGTGCCTAAGATACAATATTGTTGCAGAATCATTATTAAGACGAGTTGTTACTAGCATTCTATAGTAAAAGAGGTTTTAATGGTTGAGATTTCATTTTTGCAAACGCGATTTAAGAAGAGATTTCAATGTATAAGGTTTTACATCCTGTACGATCATCTTCACAAACGAATTGGAATTTCAGAATGAACATGTGCGCATTCAATCACCCTGTACAATCATCTTCGTCATCTTCAAGATGATCATTGTGGTCTGTTGGACCATAGTTGGTGCAAATCCTCTTATTGTGAAAGATTAAAAATGAAATTGAGGAAAACTGTATTGATTTGATTGATTAAGAACAATGTGAATCAATTGAAAAACTTAGAAGATCAAGTGCAGAAGTATTACCGCACGCAAATGCTAAAAACAACAGGATTGAAATCATCTGTAAAAGAAAGACCCTTTCTTAAGCATCAGGAAAGGTGCTTCCCCCTAGCAAGTGCAATCTCACAAGAGAAGAATGTAAATACTATCTCAGGCATTGATTTAGAAGACCACTGGCCCTTTTGTGCAATATTGCTAACAAGCATTGGAAAAACTAGTGGAATTAAGATTTCACAATAGAGTCCGATGTTGGATATATATCAGCGTAACACGGGGACGCAGAAAGGCAAGCAAACAAACATACTGACCAACAAATCAGCCAGTCATAAACATTGGTAAAACCACAAAGTGAAGAAAATAGTAGTTATAAACAACAAGATTAGTAAATTCTACGGCATTCCATTATATACAAGTGTGTGCAGCCTCTTATTTTAGCTACCAGCTGCCTTAGGAGTTAGGGCTTTTCTAGCAAGTTCAGTAAGGATAAAATTGGTATTTGTTGCTGCCTTCTTAGTAGTTGGAAGAGGTAGTTTTTCCATGTACAACCAGTGATCTCCTTCTTTAACAAAGAGGCTCATTTCCACTAGAAAATTTGTAGTACCTTTGCTGCCGTTTCTCAACAAGTAAGTAACCTTAAATAAAACCCAAGCCTGTAGAATGAAAGCCATGGATATATAAATCATGTCTTTAACTAAGTGAAAATGGATAGAGGATAAATCCTGAACTAGGAAAACAACATATGTTTCACATAATTAGATGTAGAACATAAATTCATTTAAATAAACATGACATGCAACTCGATTCCTCACCTCATTTTCAGAAAGATTCTCTGAATCAATAATTTCAAGCTTGGTAAACAATAATCTTTCACATGTAGCTCGCACATCTGCCACTAGCACGTCAGCATCTACAGATTGAAATATTATTGGCAGTTAGCGAAGATTCTGTGCACAATATCTCTAATATGAAATCAAAATTTTAATCCTGTTCTTATTAATAAGGTTAAAAATGCCAATGAAGGTGATACTGCTAGTAACTCAACAGTATGCATCTATGAAAAACCCCCCATAAATTGCCATGTTCTGGAAAGAGTTGTTGAGCAAATGATGTGGCCATCCATTTCATGCTGTGTTCCCACCATTCATCTGTTCCTCTTTGTTTAGATATTTCTGGAATCTTGTTTATAACTGTCACTGTAGGCTGCGTGTGGTATTTTAGCGGTTTCCCTACTTAGTTTGTGCAGTTCTTTTTGTTTTGAAAGGCAGTTTTTCAAGTGAGACGGAGTGATCTGAGAAATAACCTCACTTGTATGTATTGGAGATAATAATGTGCTGTGTGGGGTGATTGTTTTTATTCAGAGACTTTTCTATATTGTGCATTCATATTCTGTAACTGTTTTAATAACGAATAAAAGAAGTCTGGCCGTATCTTCACTTAGTATAACCTGATTATGATTCTTCCACATCATCTTCTGCAATTTTGGTATTGTTTTTTGTCTGGGGTATGAATTGCATGAACAAGGGGTTCTATTGGAGTTTATTTGCAGGGTAAGAGTATTGTTTCAGAGACCAACTTGCAGGAGTAGAAGGTTATCTGCGTCAGTTTGAGAGCATGTGATTGATTTGTAGCCACAGAGATGGTTTGCACCAACAAGATGGTTTGCACCAACAAAAAACTAAGGTATTTGGAGACAGAAGTTCAAGGATAACTCATACATCACTTGTAAGATGATAATCAAGTTTAGAGGCTAATAATCCTACAAACTGCAAGACAGAGCCAAGTTCACTCAAGTCGGACCTTACATTCCATAAAAGAGTAGTACATACTTGCTTTAAAGTACTATGATGCTATCCATAAGTATATTACACTGGAAATATCTTCAATTAATTCTCATAAATCATGACCCACCGCATTTGTTGTACCGTTTCCTGGTTTTTCAGGTATATTTTTTAAAATGCTTTTGTTTTTCATTCAATATAATATATCTGTTTTTTTTTTTTAATTGTTAATTTGTATATCTAGAAACCCAAAGATACAAAGAGCAAACGTAGGCTAAACAATTTTGATATAGGGCTAGCCGGCTAGGTAGTATTTTAAGTTTTTTTATTTTTTTTCGAATTAGATTATTTTAAAATTAAATTTAGAGCCAAGGTTAGATTTTTTATTATTACCTTAATGCAGGTTTAGGTGAAAAACAGAAACCTATCCTTAAAATAAGAGACCCTGCTTCATGACAAAATAGCCTATAATAGGCCATGCTTCATAACTAAAAGTTCTGCTGACTTAAGGTCAGCTGTATGTTTTAATGAATACCATCATCTGCCTTGTTTATTCATAATGAATACCATCATTGTTCTAACCCAAGTGCTGTTTTTCTTATATCAATCCACTGCTCCTGAATATATTAATATATGTATGCCATTATCTTGGGCACTAATAGTAAAGTCGACTAGCATGTGAGGATGGCTGACTACCATTTGCCAATTAATATTAATTAAGTGGTCTTAAATGATTTAATTTGTCTTTATGTTGAGTTGGCCCTCCTTTTGGTGCTACGATTTGTAGTATAAGGCCCTAATCTCAGGTGGGGCATGACAATTATTATTAGTGTGATTTGAGCTTCTGGTTTTAACTGTGTGTTCCTTTTTACATCAGTTAAAACCAGAAGCTCAAATCACACAACTATGGACTATGGAAATCTTATGTCTAATATTATTAATAGTTCCTACTTTAAACCTATGTAATTAAGTTCCTTTGGTTCACCATATCAATGCTGCTTAAATGGGATGTTGCTTTAGTTCTAGCTATTCTGCTATTATATTTTCAGCACAAGATGACCTATAGTATACTTATTTTAAGCTTTTCTGTGTACCCTCCAAATGTATTTAAGTTTTCCCATTTTGATCTTCAATAACCATAACGTTAGAATCTGTGAATGGTGAGGCAGTAAATAAATTGGACAATGCTATAACTTCTTACTGTAAATCTTCAATTCTGGTCATACTTGGGGAGACACAAAAGTGTTGGTTGGCTGATTTGTACCAGAAATGACTTATTGTCAAATTTAATTTTCATCTGAAATAGTCCATTAACTCTTCATATTATCACAAGTGATAGCGACCACCAAGGGCATTTAAATGCTTTTGCCCCTAAATTCAATTCTCTTAAGGTGATGCTCCATATTTCATACCATAATTCAGCAATATGAATCATTTTGCATACATCCTACAAACATGTGAATGCTTAATCCAATTTTAAACTAAGTTACTGGTTCGAATCCAGATCCAGATGCGAGTAGGAGAACCTGGTATGTGGATACGTGAATTTGTTTGGTGGGGTTTGGGATGCATTTGGGTGTGTGTGTGTGTGTGTGTACAAAACAATTAAAGAAATATACTGAATAAATCATTTGAAAGTATGATACTTCATTGATCAATGCCAAATGCCGAAGATAAATATTAAATGCCAATTGATAGTTCACAAATATTCAAATAAGCCATATCATATATGTCTATGTTCACGATTCCAATGAAAATCAGAAAATCATTACAATTACAAAATGTAGTTCATGATTCATCAATCATCAAAAAAATCATCTATTGGATTTTCATCTTTAGATGTTGCAAGTTCAAGATCATTTGAACCCAAAGAGGTTCCACTCGCACTAGTTGCACCATGTGTAGGGATGTCATCATCATCATCATAAGCCGTAGTGAGTCTAGTAAGATCCTCAATGGTTGAATCCAAGTTGGCACACTCAGGGGCAAAATCCCAAAGCTTTGCCGCCCCATCCTTGTAGTGTTCCTCCTTACGTGACAGAAGACGCAAGATGGAATGAATATAAACAAAGTCTTCAACTTTTTTTGAACCCAACCAGTTATACTTCACTGAGTAGATAAAGGAGTATGTAATCCAATTTCGTTCAACGGCAGAAGAACTTGCAACCTAGATAGTTTTCACAAAATTAAAAATAAAAATGCAAAGTAAATTAAAGAATGTTAAGTGCTAACTTGTAGAATACAAGTGGTTAAAAATAAAACTTACTTGTGAGAGGATCTTGATTGCAAGAGGTTGGAGGTAGCCAAATTTGTTACCATGTATGTACCACCATGTGATAGCTTCCATGTCGTATTGGTCATTAATAGCTGTTGGAGTATGGCTTCTCTTGAGGCAAACATGCCAAATTCTTTCCTAACTTCTTTCTCCATTTCTTCATCTTAGAAGAGTCTAGTAAATGCCTGCTTGTACCCATTAGCAAATTCTTCATCTATATATGGTGCTAATCTCTCTGGCATAGAAAGTACTTTCTTGTTATAGTACCTCGAAGATAGGGCATATGCAAGGAGGTGCAATGGGGTGGTCATCTTTTCCCAACGATGATGAATGATTGATTCCACCTTATTGCATAAGGTTTCACATTCTATGGGGTCATCCTCATGTTTTTGTATTGCCAATTTTACTCTCTACCATTGTGGCCGTGCCAACATAGACATCCCCCAAACAAGGTGCATCTGTATCAGCAAATCGAAGCATAGTCATGATAGGCTCAGTGAATTCCAATACATTTCACACAAGCCCACTAATTGTCATCCAAGACCAATGACTTAACCATTTGATCCAATGCCTCTCACACCTTCAAAAGTCGTCTCATAACAATTGTATGAGATGCAAATTAGGTCTCAGCAACCTAAGTAAGTTAATAACAATATCAATATGTAAATAACACATTTAAAAAACAATAAATATTAAGCAAATTTATATGCAAATTGATAAATGAACATGGCATAAATAAAATAAAATAAATAAATCAAATTTAGTATTTACCTTCAACAACTCCAATCCGGAGAAAGATCTAAATATTAATTGTGACATTTAGCGATTCGTCACAAACATCTGGATCTCCTAGCCCTCTTCATATATTTGTTGCACCCACTCTATTTGAGTGTCAATTTTTTGCATCCCCAAGTTGAGGGAGTGCATGATGCATGGTGTCCAAAAAATACACTCATATCTTGCCTCAACCAAAGCACCTGCAACCCTATAATTTTTTGCATTGTCTGTGATTACCATCTCTATGGACTCAATGAGAATTATGGAAATGAACTGTGCATCTTTCACTTCCCCTTCACAATCAACTGCCCTAAAAAACATTGTCCCTTTGGGGGACACTGCAAAAACAATAATCAATGGACGGTTTTTGTCATCTTTCCATCCATCGGAAACAATAGAAACACCTGAATCAATCCAAGAATCTCTAATTGGTTGAAGGGACGTCTCTATAGCATTCCTCTCTTTGTAACAAGGTGGTACACACCTTTTCAAACCTAGGACTTGTGAAAAGGGAAAGTGCACTATTGATTGCTGACACCATTTCCCACCAATATGGTGATCTCACCAAGTTGAAAGGAAGACCATTGGCATGGAGGCAATGTGCAATTTTTTGTTCAACAATGTCTCTTACCTCCATTTTAAATGCCTTGTCTGATGGATCTCTTTTGCGGGTGGTAATTTGTACTTCATCTTCTGGTATAGGCAAGAAGGGATGATTGGAGGGTGCAACTGTATCAGTGGGTAAATTAATTATTTTTTTCTTTCTAGATCCACTAGTATAAGCAGTTTGTTTTGATCTTAGAACTAATTTATCAACCTCTTCTTGTTCTTTTAAAAATCTTGCTATTTGTGCGAGAGACAACCGCTTCTTCTCTAGGCCTTTACACATTCCCATCCCTTTACCAGCAAGGCCCATAAAGTGAAGTTTCACTCGAGAATATGACACATTTTTTGGTAAATTACAATAACTACACCACCAAATATATCTCCCACCTCCTGGAACTTGTGAAATTCTTGTGGTATGTCTCCTAAAGGAGATCCTAAATTAGTTTTGAATTTATCGTTTCCTTCCCCACCCACTTAACTTTTACTACTGACCATTCTTGCAATCTGATTTCTTGCTATTATAAGAAATTACATAAATTTAAATTAGAAAAAAAATAAGAAATACAAGCATACAAGTGCAAAAAAAGATACAAATACATTATAATAGAGAGCTAAACATGTTTCTTTATTTCTTAAAAAAAATATGGAAAAACATTTAAAAAATTTCATCACAAACTTGAAACAAATCATCAAAACTAAAAATATTTCATTAAAAGACTCAAGAATAGGGTCAAATGCTTACCTTAGAGGCTTAGATCTCCTTTGTGGAAGCTATCTGGCACCCCATGAATGATCCCCTTCGAAAATAATCACCTGCCCTTCAAAATGTCAAAATGGAGACTAAATGAGAAGAGAGCAAAATACCAAACAAAATGGTATGTTTTAACAATGAATGGCCTCATAAAGGGCTGTTTTAGGGTTCTATGGGAAAAAACATCTTTAAAAAGTATCTTTTTAAAGTCAAAAAACACTTTATTTGGGCGCAAGCACCCGGATGTTGTCTGAGTGCTCCCCAGGTGCACATCCACACCTTGTGGATGCGCTTGACTGTGCATCCAAGCACATCCACAAGTGTGGATGCGCACCCGGGGAGCATCCGGGCGCATCCCCCCCACCCCTCCCCGCAATCGGATGTACAAGCAGGGGGTGCAAATCCGGTATCCTAGCCAATTTATAAAAACCACAAGCATCAAAAACAAACATTATCTACTTGTGATATTATCAATGCTAAAAACTCGCAACAATCATAAGCATGCAAACAAATAAAAAACATCACCATGCAAAAAGGATAACAAAAATAATTTAATTTATAGAAATTTAATAAAAGAAAATTTTCTAAGAAAAAGGATAACAAAAAATAATTTTGGAGTTGTGGGGTCTATGTACATGGCCCAAGATTGTGTATTTCAATGCTCCTATATTTAGTATTGTTGCCAATCACGGAGTGATGATATTTGCAAATAATATAAGCTACATAGAACAAGGAGATAATGGAGTATATGAAGAGAGAAAAACGGAGATTTAATAACAATTGTTGCAAATATTAGAAGATCGGAACCCTCATTTGTGTGTGAGCACTACCAATGGAGATTTAGTAACAGCCAATCCAAATGTTCGAAAATTATAATTTTCATTATGTGACGAAGGAACCTAGAATTGGTGGCTAAAATCTCTGATTCTTCGGCAATATTCATTGGTTTTCTGTGAGTAAACAATCCATCCTTGCATAGTTTACATTATTTCCTTTGCTCAGTTTGACTCATTTAATTTTCCAGATAAAAATTACTTCAAAATATAAGTACAGATAGTTTAAATGAGCATTTGTTTATGCTTATGATATCATCCTTGAAATTTGAAAGCTTGCAGGTATTCACATTGGTCAAAGAATGAATCTTGAAACTATTAACTTGTGGTTTTGTGGGATGTTTTCTTGAAGCCATTTTTATAAATCATTTCCCTTTTTGTGTGCTCTAACTTTTGATTGTATGATCACTCTTGATATTGGTGGTTAAAATTAACCCACACATTTTGTTTTGGACTTAGAATTTGTTACAGTGTAATTAAATTTATAGCAAACTTATGCAATAATGTACTAATTTTCTTCCTTCTTGATTGTAGGATAAATTCAGAATTAAATCTTTAACAAATATGAATATCAATAATGATAGGTATGATGCTGAAACACTTATTTCTTTCAAGTCTGAAATCGCCGATCAAAGGGAGAGAGCATTTATCAATTTTGATGCTTCTCTATTTGAAATTGGCACATATATATATGTTAAGGGAGGGACATGCCATGAAGGGACATGTCTCCACAATGTGGAGCCATGTCCATTCATGGCATGGACCTTGGCCAAACAACATAATTAATTACCAAAGGGTGCTTCCAAGAGACCCGATTCATAATCTGTTAGTTAACACAGTAACCAAATGATTCATGAAAGTCGTCGATCTGCTACATTACATTTTAATCATTACATACTATATTGTTGTGCATAGTATCGGATCATTGCTCGATCCTTAGTATAAATGATATACGATCATTACTTGATCTGTTGTATGTAAAGGAATGCAGCCGCCAATGTTCATTGCACAATACATGGCAAGAGAAGATGAAAGGAATCTGATTAAACAGATTATTATACTTGTATAGTATTTCGATCATATACAAGGATGATGGTAAAACATTTAGAATGATTATTCTTATAAGCACAAGCAATGCGTATGTGTGTATGTAAGTCAATTCACATAGTGAACTAACATACATACATACATACTCATATTTAAATAATCAAAACAATCATCCTTATATCTGACCGAAGCTACTATGCATCAACACTTCCTCTTAGCTAGGGAAGATAATCAAGTATATATCAATGGAGATATCACCTAACTTGTGATATCAGAGGATGCTTTAAGAACATCAAGTCACATGACATTCTTCACATATACATCCAAGATATACTATCGCACTGACATCACGTCTCATGATGTCTACCATAACAAGTCATGGCATTTCCACGGATATTACGTCGCATAATATCCACCATGATTATATCATAAGGAGCATATTGATACTTAAACGATATCAAGTCTCATGATATCTATCAATAAGCCCAAGAGATACTAACTATTATGACATGTCCATGAATATCAAGTCATATGATATTCGTCATGATAGTGCACTAATCATTGTAAAGTCATCACCTTACAATGTTAGATACAAGTGTTCATTATATTAAAGATCGTCACCTTTCAATAATGTACACAGGGTAGGCCCATAAGTCATAGAGTCACACATATGACAAAAGAGTTTACACAATAAACATCTTTATTTATATTAATACAAACAAACAATTTTGGGACTCAATCTCAATAACTTACATTTCAACCATACCAAGTTTCTTCCTGAAGTGTTCAACTTTCACCCTTGGGAGAGGCTTGGTGAGAATGTTTGTTGTTTGATCACTTGTATTAATATACTCCAACTATCACATTCCTTTCTACCATGTCTCTCACATAGTGATAAGGAATCTCTATATGTTTCGATCTATCATGGAATACTGGATTTACTAACAGTTTGATGCAGCTCTTGTTGTCACAATGGATGATAGTAGATTTTAGAGGCTCACCAAATAATCTCACAAGTAGTTTCCTGAGCCATACTGCTTCTTTTGCTCCCAAGGATGCTGCAATATATTTGGCTTCTATTGAGCTTTGAGCCACAGAAGATTGTTTCCTGCATATCCAAGAAATCATAGTTGATCCCAAACTGAAGCAACATCTTGATGTGCTTTTCCGATCAGTCACACTTCCGGCCCAATCAAAATCAGAGTATCCATGTAGATCTAGGTCAACATTTTTATATTTGAGACCATATCCAATAGTACCTTGAAGGTACCTCAATATATGACTCGCAGCAACAAGATGTATCTCTCGAGGTTCACACATAAACTGGCTCAAAGCATTTACTGCATAGCAAATATTTGGTCGAGTGTTAACCAGGTACATCAGTGATCCAATTATATGTCTGTAAAGGGTAGGATCCGCGAATCTGGATTCTGTTGCTGCTTCTTTTAGTTTATGTAAGTTGGTTTCCATGGGTGTTGACATTGGTCTGTAGTTACACATCCCAAATCTCTTCAGAATATCAATAGTGTATTTCCCTTGATTTAAGAAAATACCATCTGATTTCTGTCAGCCTTCCAATCCAAGGAAGTAATGTAAATTGCCCAAGTCCTTCATGTCAAATTCTGATGCCAGGTCCTTACACTGAACAATAAGGTGATCTTCTCTTGTAATTAACAGGTCATCAACATATAGGATTTGTATCAACATATCACCATTAATTACCTTAAAGTAAAGATTAGGGTCTGCATCATTCTTGGAGAACCCAAGAGCCAATAGATAGTTGTCAATCCTTTCATACTAGGCTCGGGGAACCTGTTTAAGTCCATATAGGGCTTTCTTCAATTTGCACACATGTGTAGCTGCATTATGAATCACAAAACCATCAGGTTGTTCTAAATAGACTTCTTCAATAGTCCCATCCAAGAATGTAGTTTTCACATCCATCTGGTGGATCTTCCAGCCTCTAGCAGCTGCAGTAGCTATGACTGCTCTAACGGAGGTATATTGGGCAACAGGTGCAAATGCCTCTTCATAATCAATACCTTCCTTCTAAGACAATCCCTTGGCTACAAAATGTGCTTTATGTTTCTCTATACTGCCATCTGCAACATGTTTAATTTTGAAGAGCCACTTGGACGAGACAACAAATTTCTCTTTTGGTCTAGGAACTATGTCCCAAACATCATTTTTTAGAATGGATTGATACTCTTATGTCATAGCATTTTTCCAAACTTGATGCTTGAGAGCTTCAATAACACCAGTAGGTTCAGAATCAATGATCTCACTCATTAATGCATCATAGGTTAACTTGCAAGGTCTTTTCTCTCTCTGAATGTCCCTTTAGGTGTTGCATGCATTTCTGCTTCCTGTATCATTTTTCTTGCCCAAAGTGGTCTCTTGTGATTATTGTTTTGTTTCTCTTCTTGAATCTCAAGAGGAATCTGACTTTCACTTATGGTTTCATCTGGATACTCCCTCTAAAACTCAAGAGCTGGATCCTCTTCCATACTTTTAAGTGAATCTAGTATTTCTATCTCAATTGAACTCTTTGCTTTCTTGAAGGCAATGTCTTCTTCAAAAATGACATCTTTACTTAGTTCAATTTGTCTCTGTCCAAATATGTATATTCTGTAAGCTTTTTAAGTTTCCCTATAGGCTACAAAAATTCCTTTTCTTCCTTTAGGATCTAGATTTAACCTCTTCTCTTTTGGCACATGGATGTAGACTAGGCAACCAAATATCCTTAAGTGACTGATATCAGGTTTTACACCAGTAAAAGTTTCTTTAGGAGTTTTGTTATCCAAGTGTGAGTGAGGGCATCTATTTTGAATGTACACAGCTGTATTAGATGCTTCGGCCCAAAATGAGGTTTCAAGGTTTTGATCATAAAGCATTGCCCTAGCTGCTTCTACAATAGTTATGTTTTTCCTCTCAGCAACTTCATTTTGTTGAGGATTATAGGGTACAGTGAACTCCCTCTTAATCCCAACATTTACACAAAATTCTTTGAAAATTTCAGAAGTATACTCTTTCCCATTGTCTATTCTAAGTATTTTGATTTTCTTACCGAAATAGTTTTCAGTGAGAGCTTTGAATTCCTTAAACCTTTTAAGGATCTCTTTCGATTCTTTGCACTTGAGGAAGTATATCCGGGTCTTCCTGGAGAAGTCATCAACAAAAATTACATAATACAAAAGTCCTCCTATGGAGGGTATAGACATGGGTCCACATAAATCAAAGTGGACTAATTCTAATACAACTTTAGTTCTACTCAAACTATTAGGAAAAGTACCCTTAGTGTTTTTCCTCAAGGCACACCCTTTACATGACCCATTATGAGTTTGATTTAGTTTAGGTAGTCCATTTACAAATTTATCCATAGAAGTTAGGGCACAAAAGTGAATATGGCCTAATCTTTGATGTCAGATCTCATTTGAGTCAGAGGTCTCATGAATAAGAGCTTGATTTGTCTCAGTGCAAAGTTTGTATAGGTGCCCTTGTCTTATGCCTATAGTTTGAGTCTTCCTTATGGTTGAGTTCTTCGGCCATGCTAGGACTTTACCCTCCATGAATGTAACTCTGTATCCGTCATCTTCAAGAGCTGATATAGATATTAAATTTCTCTTAATACCTAGTACATATAATACTCCAGTGAGTTGAATAGAGATCCCGGATTTCAACTTGATGGTGCAGGTTCCGACTCCTTTTACCAGATGCACAGAATCATCCCCAATTGTAACCTCTTCATCAGATTCTTCTACCATAGTTTCTAGGTGATCTCGGTATCCTGTAATGTGCCTCGATGATCTACTATCAATTACCCATGAGTTAAGTTTGTTTGAAACTTGACTGGACAAAGCTGAGTAGAAAGCAAATTTCTCAGAATCGTGTTCTATGTTTGTCTTTCCAACTTTAGCAAACGAAGCTTGTTGTTTTGTCCTATCAGGGCACTTGACTGCATAGTGTCCATATTGATCACACCTAAAACATTGGATTTGTGATAGGTCTTTCCTCTGCTTGGATGAACCTTTTCCATGAGAATTCCTCTTCCTCTTGAAACTCTTCTTCTTACCTTTCTTATGAGAATTTGTATTAAGAACATGTATATCCTCATCTATAGGTTTCTACTTTCCTTTTGTCATTTGCCTTGACTCTTCTTGTAGACAGTCGGATATTAATCGATCAAATTTAGGAAGATTGGATCTTGCACTTATCCCTTGAACAAATGACTCCCATGAATTTGGTAGACCACCTAAGGTTATTAGTGTCAACTCCTTGCTATCAATTTCATATCCAACTGTTGATAGTTGGTCCCTTAGTTCAGTAATTCTCATGAAATATGCATTTATTGATTCTCCCTTGTTCATACTTATATTATTCATTTGTCTCTTTAGAGCAAGGGTTCTGCCTATATTATTTCAAAAGCACTCTCAAGAGATTTGAACATGAGATATGCAGTTTCATGTTTTGCCAATATAGGCACAATGTGATCTCTGACGCATCTACTATGAGTTTCATGGCTCTCTCATTGCTTTCGATCCACTGAGTTTTCTCCGGGTCATCTTTGGGTTCAGCTTTATTTTCTTTTACAAAGGAGTCTAATTTATTCTCCTTTAGTAGCATCATGATTCTGAGCTTCCAAGATGTGAAGTTGTTTGCTCCTTCAAGACGATCTTCGAATCTAAAAATATTTGACATTGTGAAGAATGAAATATGACTGCAATATCAATAGATGATAGTCTGATATCTCAAATTTAATTTGGATCTTCTTTACCAAGGCTCTGATACCATGTTAGAGTGTAATTAAATTTATAGCAGACTTATGCAATAATGTACTAATTTTCTTTTTTCTTGATTGCAGGATAAATTCAGAATTAAATCTTTAACATATATGAATATCAATAATGATATAGTATTGATATGATGCTGAAACACTTATTTCTTTCAAGTCTGAAATCGCCGATCAAAGGGAGACAGAGCATTTATCAATTTCGATGCTTCTCTATTTGAAATCGGCACATATATATATGTTAATGGAGGGACATGCCATTAAGGGACGTGTCTCCACAATGTGGAGCCGTGTCCATTCATGGCATGGCCCTTGGCCAAACAACATAATTAATTACCAAAGGGTGCTTCCAAGAGACCCAATTCATGATCGGTTAGTTAACACAATAACCAAATGATATCATGAAAGCCGTCGATCTGCTACATTACATTTTAATCATTACACACTATACTGTTGTGCATAGTATCGGATCATTGCTCGATCCTTGGTATAAATGATATACGATCATTACTTGATCTGTTCTATGTAAAGGAATGCAGCCGCTAATGTTCATTGCACGATACATGGCAAGAGAAGATGAAAGGAATCTGATTACACAGATTATTATACTTGTATAGTATTTTGATCATATACAAGGATGATGGTAAAACATTTAGAATGATTATTCTTATAAGCACAAGCAATGCGTATGTGTGTATGTATGTCAGTTCACATAGTGAACTGACATACATCCATACATACATACTCATATTTAAATAATCAAAACAATCATCCTTATATCTGACCGAAGCTACTATGCATCAACAGAATTTACAAGTGTTTATTGATTCTGAAGTTATACTTTCGTATATGCTCTCCTCTCACGCCTTAGGATGACCTTGAGAATTGGAAACCAGTGTTATCTTCCTTTTTATAGGGGGCCTGATTACGAATTTCATCACCCTGGGGGCAATGTCAAGCCTAGTGTTTTGATGAGGTATAAATAGTTGGGAGTGAAATGAAAGACATGTCATTGGATATGGAGATTTGTTGCTCTAACTAAGCACCCAAGAACCTTATATCTTGGGATGTGAAGGAGAGTGAATTATCCTCTCAAACCAGGCCATTAGACACGCATTTCTCTATTTCACATACTCTTGTGGTATATCAACATGCCCCTTAGAAAGCCATGTTTAAGACCTTTCAGCCGTCTTTTCTTGTAGTACCTTGGTAAGTGGCTAGCCCCAAAAAGTTACTCACATCGTATCCATAGGAAGTGACAGTAGAAAGATATGGAACATTTATAGTCTTCCCATGTGATAAGTTGCAGGTGAGACTTCTGTTCCTGCACACCAAGGTCCTAAATAAAGGCTAAGACTGTCCACTCAAAGGTGGCATATTTGTGAGCCTACAAGGATTGATACTCATTTAAATAGTCTAGGCTTGTTAATATGTCCTCTTCAGTGAGTGATGTTGAATATGTGCTTTTTTGTATACCATACACCCAAAAAAAATGTAGAAAATCAAAAATCAAAATATAAGCCTAGAAAACAAAAAACAAAAGAAAGAGGTTCAAGGCCAAAACTTAGAAGTTGGATAAGTTATATGTGGAGGTTGACCCATTTCATGATATCCCCCCAAACAAAGTCAATTAGAAAAGCATAAAGAGAATGATATTGAAGATCTTGTTGACCAAAATGGGACATATGACAATATTGAGGACATGATTAAATCTAGAAAAGGTTGTAACCAGGAAGAATGATACCTAGTTGAAAATAGAAAGAAGATCCTCAAACGTCTTTTAAAGGCAGAAATGAAAATCCTTTAAGAATACACCCATGATGTCTTAAGCAACCTCATTGACCAAGACCTTTCAAACGAACCTTCCACTACTTGTAATCCTAATCACATGAACAAGAATATTTTTTTATTGAAAATCCTAAAGTTCCCCATGAACATAAAGAGAAAGCCATCCAACGTGACTCCTTAGATTCAAACAAACTCATGAGTGACCAAATGCAACTTATTAGTCAACAATTAGCAAACTTGGCATGTGTGGATCACTTGACCTCAAAAGAATCAAACCGAAAAATCAAAGAAACTCTACCCAAATGTCTAATTTATCCCCAAACCCATCATTTGTTCAAAAATGGCAAGACATGAAAAATGTCATAAAAAACCAGCAAACAAAATCCCAAAAAAAGCAAGAAATATAAACTTGAGGAGTTATGTTCATACCCCTTTGGTTGGTCTATATTGTAAGTCCCTTTCCCTCTCGACTTTGAAAATCTAAAATTTGACAAGTATAAAGGAATGGAGATCTTAGAGAACACATTAAAAAAAATTTATAGCATGTCAGGGAGTTGCTTACAACAATAATTACCTAAATAGGTTATTTCCACGAAGCTTGGGAGGACAAGCATTAGAGTGGTTCCTGCATCTCCCTAAGCGATCTGTCACTACCTTCTCTGAATTAGTTGAGAAATTTGTTACACTTTTCATACAATATGGAGCAGAAGCTCATGATGATGGATTTATGCAATACAAAACAAAGAAATGGTGAAAGCTTCTCTTCATTCTTTGAAAATTTGAGAGGCTTAATTAATAGATTCTGATGGCCAACTCTTGAGACACAATTAGTTATTATCTGTGCCACTAATTTAAACCAAGAGATGGCCTTTCATTTACAAGTGCTAGTGCGTTGTGTAACCACATTTGATGAAATTATTGAAAAAGGAGTTCAAATATAGAAGATCATTCTTGCTAAAGGACTTATAAAAATATTTTTTAAAGACAATCGATCTGATAAATTATTTAGCAAGAATTAGAATATGGTTTAATATGGGGTGGTAGAATCCAAATATATTCAGTTGGTCTACTTCCTTGGGAAATGCATTAGAAGTTGTCTTTCATAAACTGGTAAATGCAAACATCATGACATTTCTGAAAGTCAAACCTTTCAATGAGAACAAACCTAAGCTAGCTTGGTATACAGAACATCAATATTGTGATTACCACAGTGTTTAAGGACACTCAACCAATAGATGTCTATTTCTAAGACTTACGAGCTATGGCCAAAATCTGGTTGATTAAGGAAGTATGGAGGTTGGACAAAATTCATCTACGTTACCTAATGAGCAATTGGCGATTTATTAGGACCCTTTCGCAAGCATGATTAATCACATACACAACCTAATTAAGGTCAGAACAATCATACCAACAATGTTAATACCAAATATGTTACACATTCACATAATTACCATTGTGGGACATATTGTCAACCAACTTGTCCCCATTAAAATCAAAGGCTCCTCCTATGCTGCTACGACAAGATGCATAATAATCCATATCCAAGGCACTCCCCCACCTGCACCTAAAGGACAGTACAACGTAATTGAACAAATTGAGAATACTCCAACACAAATATCAATTATGGATCAACTCAAGACATCCACTATTCACAAAGATGTCCTCTACAAAATCTTACATGAATAAAAATCCTCAATGAGATAGATCCAAATGACTTCCAAGCTCTTGTTGGCCACTTAACCTCCACACTTCACCTTACTTTTATCTTGTATGATATACCTATAGTTGGAGGATCCCACAACTTCCCTTTACACATTGAAGTTGTTCTCACTAAACACAAAGTATAGAGAGTTCTTATAGGCAATGGATCAAGTCTCAAAATGCGTACTCACGAAGATTTATCCATCTTCCCATCATGGTCAAGCATGTTGTGCAACACAATTTATTCCTTTTTTAGACATTGACCTTCCATATATCATCCTTCTTGGTCATTCTCAGCTCCATGCTATGTAAGTTGTCCCATCCACATTCCATCAATGCCTTAAATTTATCCATTCAAAAATGGAGGTTGCAATCTCTGAAATCCACACTTATACCACTATTGTTAAATAATGGAAGGAAAATATTGTAAATCCAACCATTCTCTAATCATAGAAATATCCATTAATTTTGAGCCAAAAAAGTCATCCTCCAATGTAGATCCTGTTGATATTCCATCTAGATCTAAACAATCCTCATTTAAAGCCACTTTAAGATCCATGACTGGGTACGAAATCCAAGATACCTTTCACATAGCAAAGCTTCCCTTTTCACCCAATACACATGGCAGGCCTAGCATGAATGAGAAGTGCCAACTTCATGTCAGTTTGTCTTGACAACATTTATCAACTCAAGTTTCCTTGCAGAAGAAATTAGTAAGAACTCCAATGGTTCATGGCTTTATGAAGACATATTAACACCCTCTTATTCAAATAATGAATATCTTATAGATATTAAGATGATGCATAAAATAATGAAATACCAAAGGAAAAGCCTAGGAATCCATGAACTGGGGGATCTTAGAGCTTGTACATGTACATGAGAATAAAGGAACTCGCGAGCTAGGTTATATTCCTCTTGATGAGCAAACCAAATATACGTGTGACACTTCTATGATTACCAAAGCAACTTCATCTGACACAAATGATGAAACAAGGTCTCTTTATAGCCTCTACAATGATCTTATTGCAACCATTATCTTTAACAACAACGTATTCCTAACCATCAACCTTAAACTAAAACAACCCTAGCCTATAAACTAAGACCAATGAGATCATTCATCATTTGACTAGTTTCAATACAATGAAGCAATTGAAAATTTCATGGGACAAAGGGACCACATCCCACCAAGGGATCACAAAAGGGTTTTGACATCAATCTTGATGAAATGACATATTTTGGGGAACAAGGAGAATTCGTGAGTCATAAAAATAAAAAAGTTGATTCCTCTAAGTGAGAACCTCTTTGAGACGCTATTAGACGAGGCATTTAACCTCCCTTTGGCACTAACACAGGTACAAGATAGTTCTACATTGCTTAGAGGAAGATGAGGATGCTAACCTAGAAACCAATGAGAATCCTAAACTCACTAAGATTGCACTTAGTCTTGGGGAAAAGAAAATCTTTGTTCTTATACTAAAAGAATATTTAGATGTTTTAACTTGATCTTATGCTGACATGGTCAGTTTGGATCTGTCTCTTGTGGTGCACCATTTGGTTGTACATTCTAATGAAACCTGTAAAACAAATCTTAGGAAATGGATCCTAAAGTAGCCCTTCTTGTTGAGAGAAGATTAAGGAATCTTTTGGAAGTAAGATTCATTCGTTCCATTGACTATTCTAAGTGGGCCTCAAACATTGTACTAGTTAGCAAGAAACCCTAAGGTATTAGAGTACAAATTTTAGGGACTTCAATAAGCCATGTCTAAAGATAATTTTTCCTTACCCAATATCAACAAGATTGCGGATTCGACAACCAAGCACAAAATGTTTTCCCTCATGGATGATTTTTCTAGGTACCATCAAATTTGCATTACGCCTAAAAATCAGCATAAAACAACCTTTATCAACCCACGAGGGACCTTTTGCTATTAAGTCACACCTAAATTGAAGAATTCTAGAGCAACCTATCAAAGAGTCGTGATATTGTTGAAGATTATGGAGGATGACTATTGATTAATTAAAGACGGGCTAAATGTCTTCTTGTCCTCTGAGAAGATTTTTATCAACTATTAGAATACAAAATGTGTCTATATCTCAAAAGTGTCTTAAGTGTAACTTCTAGAAGATTACTGGGATTCACTGTATCCATAAGAGGAATCGAGGTAGGTCCTACTAAAATCAAAACAATCAAAAAGATGCCTCCTAGCATTCTTAAGGAGCTTCATGGTCTACAAGGGAAACTCCAAGCTACTCAAAAATTCATTTCACGGCTTGTTGATATATGTCAACCATTCTCACACTTGTTGAAGAAGAATGCAATATTCCTTCGAGACGAGCAATGTCGAAAAGCATCTGATTGCCTCAAAAAGTATCTTGCGAATCCCCTAGCACTTGCTTCACTTGTTCTGGGAAGACCTTTATTATACATTTCAGCCTCTCAGGTTGTCATTGAAGCTCTCCTGGATTAGCATGACAATCAAGGCAAAGAAAGAGCTATCTATTATCTATGTAGTACTTTGGTTTCTCATGAACTCAACTAAAGCATCACAGAAAAGGCATGTTTAACTATCATTTTTGCATCCCAAAAGTTCAAACACTACAAGCTCAAAAGCAAAACACTTGTCAGTAAAATTGATCCTCTCATGGAAATCGAGAAGAATTGCTAGCATGGAGATGTATTTTGATGGCTCCTTCAGCTCTCATGGCTTAAGGGCTAGGATGTCGGTTCGGGTTCGAATTCGGGTTTGAGTTCGAAGAACCAGTTCGCCGGTACGGCAAAATTTTGAAAAGGGATTTGGGTTCGGGTTTGTTAGTACAAAAATATGTAATTTATTTATATATATATATACATATTTTGATATTTATGCAGCCTAGAAGCATGAGTTAAGATTAGAATGTCACATAGTATCATAAAAAGTAAACATTTAAACAATAAAACACTTGTAAATTTGTAATCATAGCATCATGAATCATGAATCCATGATCATACCATCATATACTTCAAGTTCAAGTTCAACATCAAAGATTCAAAACATCTAAATTAAATTAGAACATCAGTTCAAGTATCATTGATTCAAGTTCAACTAATGGATCCAAAATTTATTGATATTCAATGTTCATTATTCTATTCAGATTCTTCAGCATCTTCTTCTTCTTCTTCATCTTCTTCTTCTTCTTCTTCATTGGCATTAGTTGACTCACAAATAGAGCTAAGGCCAATGGGTTCAGCTGCACTAATAATAGTATTTGCTTCAAAATCTTCACATTCATCAAGTGCAAGCCGAGATGTGGACGCATCCAAGTCCGCAAGCTCTGCATTTATATCCCACCTCTGTCTCCCCTTCATTGTATTCTTTAGTCTTGTGAGAGACACGACGCAAGTTGTAATGCACAAATACCAAGTTCTTCGCTCTTTTAGATTGCAACCTATTGCACTTCAATGAGTGGATGAACGAATATGTGCTCCAATTTCTTTCTGCTGCAGATGAACTAGCAACCTATGAAGACAAGAGTCAAGACAATATGAATAAACAA
>MU224229.1:2146215-2176411 GCA_018584345.1 Thuja plicata | reverse complement strand
GTGGTTGCAATATCTTTGTTAAAGTAGTTAACGAATCTGTAATTGTAAGGATTTAAAAGAATTTGCACAATACTTTCCTATAGAGATTAGCGTAGGAAGCTGTTTCCGCACCTAAGTTTCCTTACAGTTGTATGTCACTTAGTGAATACTTGACTTTTATGCATTTCTGAAAGCATAACCTTTGTTCCATTGATTCTCTGAAGTCTTTGGCATTATGTACATGACCATATAGATGATATCAAGTTGACATCAATGATAATACAAACCATTAACTGATTTAATGTCTTGCATTATCTTCAACTTAACATTATCAAACATTTAATCAGTTACATGTCATCACATATAAACTTATAGAGTTATAGATATAAACTTCTATATAATATAAAAGTTTGTTTTCAAATATAAATATAATAGACCTTATCTAATGGATACTAAATATTTCTAGATTTAAATGACAATTCACCACCTAAAACATATAAACCATAGAAAATTATAAATAATTTGAATTTACAAATCATATTGCCAACTTTGTAAAATCTTGTAAATTTTATTTTTTTAAATTATTATTCCAAAATATTGCAACCCAGTAAAATTATAAATGACTTTTATTCATAGATATAAAACTAAAAAATTAGAAAAATAAAAACTTATCATACTAACTATTATCAAAATAGACACGTTTCTATTTCAAATCCTTAAAATTTTGAAGTTTATTTATAAAAACTAATTTTTTAAAGTATATTCCATCTTGAATTAGTTTTTAATAACTAAATTTTCCAATTTTAAAATAGAGGTTTCCATTATAAATATTTAATTTTTTTTTTTACTATATTCTCTCTAAAACTAACTTTTCTTCTATTTTAGAAATATATTTCTTTTATAAAATTTTAAGAATTCAAAATAAAATGTTTCATATTAAGTAAATTTGCATTCAACATTATTAGCGTAATAGAAATTTACTCAATTATTATTAGTAATTAAATATTCAAAGTCCAACCATGCTTCTCATCAAAATAAGTGTTTGGAATGATACATAGGTCAAATACCTTCACAAATTACACTCATTCAACTTGATGAACTCTTATTTTAATTTATTAACTTTTTATCTTAATTATAAATATATCTAGATCTACTTTTTTTTAAATGCTTAAATGTTGCAAAATATTTAGAATAAAAAGCTAGAGAATTTAAGAAAATGAAAAAAAAATTATATTGAGTACAATAGATAAACAAAGTTACATCATCAAGTGTTTATAACAGTACCATGTATCATATTACAAAATTACATCTACCCCTTACATTTTTGGGGAGTCAAAATTTCGTGTATCAACATAAAAAGAAAAAATACTATAATATTATCCTTCTTGTTGGAATCATGTTGTTCATGGCATGTGATTTTCTGCCCAGTAGAGCTTCAGGTTGTCATGAAAGATGTCATTATAGGGGTTGGACATCCAAGCCTCCAATGGAAGTGGAGGAAGGGCAGAGATAGGAGTCTGATATTGTGGTGCATTCTTGGGTTCCTGCTCAATGGGTGTCTCGCATAAGGACTGCTCATGAGGTACTAGACTGGATCCCGTGGAGTCATTTTGGACCTCTTCCTGAGTGTTAGCCATTGGAGCAATACTTGTGATATCCCCTTTTGTTATCTTTATTCCTTTCCCTCTTTGTTCATCTGGTATTTTTTTTTTGTCTTTGATCTGCTCTAGCATCTGACTGACAATGATATCATAATCAAAGTCTACACCGGCTTTGGCAGACATCCTACATGGCACCTGCTCTCTGTCTAGAACATTTTGCACCTCTTTGATAAGTTTCAGAGCTTTATGCTCCTTTACCTGTATAACCATGGTGACCTGCATAGCAACATTATACATAATGAGTCTCCGTAGAGACTCAGTAAGAATTCTTCTTCTACTACTGAAAATATCATCATTCTTAAATTTCCAAATGCGCCAAAGAATGTGGAGAGAAAGAATAGACCAGAAAGTGTTACATCTTTTGTCCAGACCCGTCATAGTCCCATAAATAACTTCCAACATAGAAAAGTTACTATTAAGTTCTAACCCAAAGAAACTCCAAACAACTTTGGCAAAATGGCAGTCAAAGAAGATGTGAAGGATAGATTCAGGATCATCACAGAAAGATCAAGTATTAGGTTCCCCACCAGGTTTCTTAATCGACAACCTATGCAGAAGAAAATGCCACATGAAACACATTACTTTAGGCTCAGTAGGGGTATGCCATATTTTCACAAGATGTTTACTCCAGACAGTGTATTCCAGGTTTAGGTTCCACTTGTTATTAAGATGTTCAAAGATACTATCATTTTTAGCAAGGATCTTATACACTGACTTGGCTTTTGTGTTCCAAAGGGAAGTACCATCTGATCATTTGAGCTTGTCAAGTCTGTACATTATAACATAAGTGGATCTAGGAAGTTTGAGGGTAATGCATACCTCCCTTAGGATGGAGTAGGTCCTCCAGTGAGAGGGGGATATCAAAATTTGTTACTAAGTCTTCCCAGTAGACCAAATCCCCATTCCTAATGATGTATGAGAAGAATTTGATGCCCAAAGAGTCTCATTTCCTAGCAGAGCATCCTTGCAACTGTGCTAGAGGTTTATCTCTTTTTCTGAGGTTCCAAAAAATGGATTTTTCCCCACAGTTGTTCTGATTCTTATGAACAATACCATTACCTAATACACTGAGTCTTACCTCTTCCCATCCCTTCCAAATGGACTAAAAAAAAATAGATCCTAATACTCTCACCTTGAACTTACCTAACATGAGATCATCTATAGGAAGGTTTTTCCAATACTTATAATGAGTTGGAGTAGCCCTATTGATATTATTTATGATACATTCCAAGGCTCATTCCCTTATGTAGCTTTGACTATCCATTTGACAGCCAAAGCAATACCCTGACATCTAAGATCTTTTAGCCCTAGTCCTCCTTAATTAATTGCCCTGGTACACCAGTCCCACCTAAATGCATGTGTTTTCTTCTTTCCTCCACCATCCGATCATAGAAAGTCTTTGATTACTTTTTAGATAAGTTTGATCTGTGAATGATTGAAAATCCAGGTCAAAGAGTAGTAAATAGAGTATGCAAAGAGAATCTTCTGACATACTTGTAGTCTCCTTTCCAATGAGAGGAATATGTTATTCTATTTATTTAACTTCCCTTCAATCTTGTTCTTCACCCATTGCCACATGGCTTTCAGATCAGGCTTTACTGAGAAAGGAATGCCTAAGTATTTGATTTTCTGTACAGGCCCCCCCCATGAGAAACCAAACTGGTTACACCATCCAGGGGGGGTCTTCCCATCCCAACAAGGTGGATTTGGGAATGGATACCTTGCTTCCTGAGGCTGAGAAAAATATCTCCAACTTATCCATGAGATTTCTAAATTTAATGTCCCTCATATCTATCATTATACATGTGTCATCTGCAAATTGGACATTAGAGAGTTCATAATCATTGGGTAACATAATACCCTTAACCCTTGGGGAGATAGAGTTGTCTCTGAGAATGTAAAATAAGGAGTCTGTTGTAATCAAGAATAGGGCAAGCGCTAGAGGGAAACCTTGTCTGATAGATTTGGATAGGGGGAAGGATTCAAATATCTTCCAATTGATCTCCACCGATGTAGTGGCCCCTTTCATTACAGTCACACCATATGATTGAACTCTTTGGGAAATCCTCTAGTGCTTCTAGCATCATCATAATGAAACTCCATTCGATCTTGTCATATTCCTTTTCGTAATCTATCAATAACATGTTGACTTCTTTTCCTGGGCACTTTGCCCACTCCATGTTCTCCCAACAAGTGATTAGGTTCTCTAAGATGTATCTACCCTTTACAAATCCAATTTGGGTTGGGCAGATCACTTTAGGTAGTATATCCACCAATCTTCTCGCCAGTACTTTGGCCAAAATTTTGTATGATACATTGAGAATGGTGATTGGTCTCCAAATCTTAATTAGTGTTTTATCCCCATCTTTACGAATGAGTTTAATAATACTTGTATTGATCACTAATCATAGGGATCCTTCCTCAAATGCCTCATTGTAAACCTACAACAAATCTTGACCAATCCATTCAATGTTATCCTTATAGAATTCAATGGGTATACCATCAGGGCCAGGAGCCTTCTCATTACTCATGTTTAGTATGGCCCCATTAATTTCCTTAACTGAAACTAGTGTGCTTAGAGATAGAGCATCTTCCTTCTTGAGTTGAGAGGGGATACTATTTTTTATTTTGTTCCTCACTTCCTCCATTCCTAAGTCCGCATCTTCCGAGGTGAAGAGCTTAGAGTAGAATTTTGTGAAGGCTTGAATAATAACCTCCTAGGAGCTAAGAGTAACTCCATATTTGCAAATACACTCAATTTTGATCTTAGCTTCTTTACTCTTTAGCATCTGGAAGAAGAATCCTGACCCCCTGTCTCCATCCTTGATCCAGTTAACTCTTGCTCTAATCTTAGCTCCATTGATCTTGTGTTGTTGCACTTTTTTTAATGAATCGTTGGACCATACTAGACTCTCTAAGGAATCCTTATTAGTTGGATCATGCTGAATGGTTTTCTTTGCATGATACAGTCTTAAGTGTAATTTTGTTTCTTCTCTCTTGGATTCCTTGGCTTTATTCTTTCCCACAACTTGAAATACAGTTTTCCAACTATCTGAACATTGAATCCATCTCTCAATGACAGTTTGATGGTTTTCTATCTCATGGTTGAACCATCTAATCATAAGGGTTTCCGCCTTGATGTCTTAATTACCTAGGAGTGTAGTATTAAGGTAAAATGTGTCAGTACCCTTATTGGGGTGTGAAGTTCTACCCAATTGGAAAATTGAACAAACTATAGGGTGATGGTCCGATGGAGTGTAAGGAACTACCTTAACACCCACACCATTGGAATCCTTTTTAAAACTTAGATGATCTTTTATTAACATAAAATCTATCTAATCTGCAAAATATTCTTATGTTAACTTTTTGGAAACTAGACCAAGTGTGCCAAATCCCTTTGAATTCCCTCTTCTTCCTAGCAAGGGGATCGAACAAATCAAGTTTGTTAACAATTTTAGACCAGAAATGTTTCTCACTACCTTTCCACTCCATCCTATATCCTCCTCCTTTATCCTATGGGGAATCCACCATGTTGGAATCCCTATCAATAATCGAGGGTATATCCTTCATTCCACACATCCAATCCTAGACCTTAATTCTATCAAAGTGGTCATTCGGTGCGTAGACTGAACAAATGCCAAACTCAAACTCATTGTTCTTAAGAGTAACCCATACAACTCTATTGCATGGATGGAAGCCTTAGTCTTTAATCAAATTATTCCATATGGGGTTAATCAGGATGACACAACCCCCCTTACCTTTTGGGTGATTGGTATGGAATATTTTAGCATTTTACCATATGCATTTCAGGGCTACCTCTAAGGTGAACCCCACTGCCTTAATTTCTTGTAAGAAAAGGAAATCAAAACCATTCTGCATTTTAATGAACCTCTTAATTACATACTTCTTGTCTTCCCCTTATATTTCAAGATGTGCATCTAATATCCATGATATTCTTAGGAGTTAGCATCCATAGGAGCTTGGAAGCTCTTAAAACAATTAGGCAATTTTATTTTTTGAATCTTCAGTGGTTTGATGCTGGAGACATTGTTGGGTGATCTACCTCTCTTCCTCCTAATTTTGCCTTATCCCCATCTCACACTTAACCATGTCAGTCTTTCCAGCTAGAGGTTTTCTACTTTTCTTCTTGGCATTCAATTCAAAATTCCACTAAAAGGAAAAATCCTACCTAACTCTCTACCTAACTTACAAGATGATTGGGAACACCTTTCAAACTCGTCACTCTCAAAGAAGACACTTTTTGAAAGGCCAAAATTGATTTTTGGGCATTCTATTGGTCAAAATTTAACCCCCAACCCATAGTAAACCTATTGGGCTATCTAAATCTAATCCTAACTAACCCTCAGGGCTCCATTTAACCCCTCAAAATTCCACTATGAGTTGACTTTCGAAAATACAAAATGAGATTCCCTCCAATGGCACAACAACCAATATACCTAACCTAGGGACTCTACAAGATGACTCTAAGGTAAGCATCTAACCAACTGCAACTCACTTGGTCATGTCAACTTACATGTACATGTGTCAATTGACACCACAAAAGAAAACACATCACATTACTACACACATGGCATACCAAGTGGATAAATCACAATTACATAATTTACAAATTAATACTACATTCAAACATTATGTTTACTAAATAAACACATAACAACAAGGTTATATCTCCCCTTGGAGTTAACCTTGTCTTAACACGGTATTCACATTAATCCATCCTTGATTCCCCACATTCTAATTCCATGGTCAATTCCTGCACACTAGATTGAAATATCAGTATCTCATGAAAGGAACATATATATACATATACATATACATATACATATACATACATATACATATACATACACACACACACACACATATATATGTATGTATATATGCATTTTACAAGATTCATCATAAATTAGGATAACATATACTATTAGATTTTCACAAGAAAAAGTATATAACTCATCAACTATCATTGAATCTCATCATTATATAATTTCCTAAAATTCATCTATCATAAGGATCCTTAAGTATTTGCATAGTCAAGACATCATAAATAATTTTGAATTGACATCATATTCACTTCGAAACTCATTTCAAGAATTCCATTTCAAATTAAATGAAATAAGCAGAATCCAAATCTACTCTCTAAATAATGACATCAAGATCACTAATTCTGAACATATGAAGTATATCCTAACATCATCATCATAATGTAAAATAAATCATCATATAAGTTCTAATGATATGAAATTCCTTGTCCAAAAGAGTCTAGTATATCAAAATAGTGTATCATCACGAAAATAAAATATGAAAATGTCTGCTATGTTATGAAGGGTCAGGGTGAGGCCTCATAGGTCGACATGTTAAGACTTCTCCAATGCTCAAATAATTACATAAACCCTTGCTAAGATACACACGGTACCTTAAACAAGTAAATAAAAAATACAAATAATCAGATATACCTGGTCTAACAACAATTAATGTTGGATCCCCATTTTTCCCCCTTTATCTCTCTATTATGGGTCGAGTTATGGGCTCAAACTCTCTAGGAGCAGAGGTAGAAGGAAGGGTTAAGACCTTAAAGAAAGCATTGAGGGAGGAGATTTTTATCCCATTGGGTGCAAAGTTTGTCATCAATAGAGTGCGGAACCCTAGAATAGGAGATGGAGTCGATGCTAGAGGTAAGAATTCTACCTCTAATAATGCCTGTATTATCAATGTTGGTCCCACTGAGACGGGGGGGTGAATCAAACAAATCAAAACTTAAACTCTTCAAACTGAACTCATTGATTCACTTGATAATACTGAATACAGTAAATAATTGATTCACCAAATAACTCAATAACATAAGCATCAATCAATCATTCAAACTTAGCAACATCAGATTAACCATGTAAACATAAGATAAAACTCATTGACACCAGATTTAACGAGGAAACCCAATTTGGGAAAAACCTCTATGGGAATTGTTGATGAACTACAACTGATTGTATGTTTGAAGTCATTTTGTTGATAGTCAACTGAGTTACATATGTGATGACAAACATTAATCAGTTAATGTATTGTCATTGATGTCAACTTATTTGAGTATCATGATGATGGAAAATAGCTATTATGGATTGAATATCTGGAGCAAACAAAGTTTATGTAGTCGGTAATTAAAGAGTTTTGTATACATCAAGTACCAGTGAACACCGAGTAAATACAGTGTATACTGAGCACGGTAATAATTGAGCTAGGGATCATCGACACATCAAGGTATTCACCAAGCACTTAAATCAAACTAAGGCCAACTCTAACAATTAATGATTCTGAGGTAAATGATAATATTTATTATGATGATCAAACGACTATGAAAATTCAAGGAAGATCAGACGACAAATATTGAAATGTGTTTTTGACACGATTGCCGAGGAAGGTTTAAGCGACAAAATGAATGATGAAGATTAAGAGAAAAAATTTAGAGGATGGAAATTAAATGAGTTATGATTTCTATATAAGAGACAAGATATTATGAAAATACCTGATGCACACACATGCAAAGTTTATGCATAACTGATCAAACTAGTTGAGGACAGAACTGAGCATTTTCTGCAGACAACACTGAGCGACAGAGGAAAGAGAATTAACTGATCATAACAAAGTATGAAGAAACTAATGAACTCAAGTGAAAAAATTGATCAGAGGTATTATGTACTTAGCATAGATATGAAAATCTGCAAATAGAGTTGTATTTGAATCAGATCATTACTGTATCAGTTTAACCATTGTTACAGATAAATCTCTTAACTGAGTAGGACATGAAAGTCTTTATTATGACATTCTAATGAATGTTGAGTATTTTCTTGTTGACCCCATATTGAATGATTGGTCAAGAGAGAACTGTTTGTTTTAAATCCTCTAACTAGGTCACATTTAACAATGTGCATTGTAACCTTTAATAGGGTTGGCTCTTAACCGAGCTCCCTCCAAAAGAGTGAAATATTTTGGGTTACCGGTCCCAAGTGGGTTTTCCCTTTGCAGGGTTTCCATGTTAAAAATATATGTGTTAATGTGTATGATTGTTATGGATTGTTATTTTAATTTACACATTACTTTATCTCCATTGATCGGTAATCACAGTATTGATTTATTGTTACTCGGTCGATGAGTTTGAAGTTAAATTTGAGATCACATTTTACATTTCACCGTTTTGATTTATATGTTTGAAATTATTGTTATATACATCTGGGAGAATTTGGGACTGCAGGATAATTTGGAGACAACTGATTCACCCCCCTCTCAATTATTCTAACAATTTTAACCCACAATAAAAATGTACCCTTCTGAACTACGCTCGGTTAAGAACTTATCATGTTAAAGATTACAAACACATTTTCTAAATGTGACCCTGTTAGGAGATTTACCTTAGATCTGTTAAGACCTTCACCATGTTACGAGTGGCCTTATTAGAGGTCTTTAAACACTCTTTCGGAATGTCACCTAAGTTTAGGTTTTACAAATAGGACGGTTAAATCCACTCGGTTAAGAGATTTATTTGTTACAAATATTAATAAGTAACAGTAAACTTTGTTCAGTAAATATAAAAACTAACTTTGCTTGTATCAGATCCTTTATGCTCAATTGAATACTAGCATCACATACTCCATTAATCTCTTTCTCAGGTCGTAGTTTCTTCAATTTGTCTTTCTTTGTTCTGCTCAGTAAATGTTGTTCCTCAGCTTCTCCTTCTTCTCTATTCAATTCGCTAGCAACATTACACTTTGTGTAATCCTCATCCTTTATATAGACATACATTTGCTTCTTAATCTCCTTGATTTGATTTTCCTTTGTTTGCGTTGACCTAACGCTCAAATGTCCATTTCTACAGAGAAAGAAAAGGATAGTCTTAGAAACTTGACCATCTTCTTAGTAGCCCAAGACATCAGTAAACTCCCATCAAGGACTTTCCTCAATGACTAGCTCCATAACATTTGGGGCAATAAATTTGGTTTTCATTTTTCTTTTCTCCGTATGATCCAAAAAGGAATTTTTTTAATCTTTTTTATAAACCCTAACTCCTAGAAAGAATCGTCACCAGACAATTCTAGAAAATTGGCTCGACTTATTTTAGGGCTCTGCCCTAGTCCCTTGATGTTGTCCATAACAAAGTCTTATCCCTTTTGAGCCCTCGATGGTTGAATGTTTATGGCCTCCCTCCTTTCTTGTGGAACATTATTTTGCAAGCCTTTTTAACCCTTTGGCACGATCCTCAGAGTTGATAAAACATATGTGCTTCTTCCTCATACCGATGCCAGGATATTAATTACGATTAACTCAGGGATTGACCTCCTAGATGATATTGTATTTGATCTTGGTTTCCAAACCTTTAATTTCCCTATTTCATTTTTAGGGGGTCTTAATTCCTGCTTCCTATATAGAATAAAAGGGAACATGAGACATGAATGCCCCTTGTTAAATAATAAGAATAAATCCCCTACACCTTCTGCTGGCAAGAAGGTTGGCAAGGTGGATGACAATCCCAGATCCCATCCTAAGACCCTCTAAAACTTGGAGGTGGACCCTCTTGTCTCTTCAAATGCTCTCAAAGCCTCTCTAGATGCTCTTAGAACTATCTTCCATAAATATTCATGTTGTATTCCTCCTGTTAAAACTAACCCAGAGGAGTTAAACAACCTCACTCAGATTAAGGACATTGATTTCAGATTGGCTCTACAGAGTCCTAAACTGAAGCATAGGACTCAAAATGCTTAACAATTAGTTCTTAATAAGATCAAGAAAATATTAGGGCACAAATGCAGAGAGAGTAACCCTTCCAACTTAAGAACTCCTATGGTAAGACCAATCCTAGAATCCCCCCAAGCAAGGCTCTAGCCTAGGTAAGGAGAATGGGGATGGTAGGTATAAGGGGTCATCCCCAAGCGATAAGCCTCATGGTGGGATGGATACTATCAGGGACACCTATGACATCGAAGACAAGTTAAACAATGTTACTATCACCATCATCCCAGTCCCACATGCCTTCCAACCAACCCTATAGAGAATATTTTTTCTCCCATGGAGGAAGGCCCTGCTATTATAGAAAACTTCTCCCCTGAGAGGATCTCAAATGAGGATGGCTCGGAAGAGGGTGAGATTAGAGAGCTGAAGATGGCTATTTTTGAGTACCAAGGTGAAGTTCAAAATGAAAAAAATATTATAAATAAAAACCTATTTTTTAACAAGTTTCAAGCCATTGAATCAAACAATGCCCAGGCCTATACTGGGAACCTTTTTGCTTGTAGTAGCCTCACAAAACATTGACACACTCTATTTTCTTTTAAACTGAACAACAAGCCTTTGATTTTGAATTGAATTTTTTACAGTACACCTTTACACTGTATTAAAAATCAACCAAATGCTTTGTATTTCTCCAACAATCGAAACACTTATTTTAAAATTTCATTACAATAATTAAAATATTGTTTAAATTTAAACTTCTACAATCATTATTATTGATGTGAAAAAATAATATACCATACAAAAATGGTCGTCCAAGAAAAATAGAGGGCATACAATATAATAAATGTTTGTGTAAAAAGTGTCTGGAGAACAAATGAATGAAATTTGATCAATAATTTGCTTTTATAAATGAAGGGCCAAAAAAAATCCATAAGGTTAGCAACTAAAAAACAAAGATAGAAGCAAGAATTAGAAACTTAGGTAAGGGCAAGAAAAAAATCACAAAAACGGGGCAAGAAAAATAAGACAGCTAAAATTCCAAAAATAGTGTTTGAGTCCATTGATCGGAAACAAAAAAGACAGTCAAAGGGCTGATAACTTTCCGGTAGGAAAATGAATTTTCAAGGAGCAAAGCTCCCACAAATAGCCTATTGGCTAAATAAGTTTGCATTATGATTTCTATGGCGTGGTTCAAATTTTACTAGAATATTGTTAAGTAGTTATGTTGAAGATGAGGTCATTCATTTGTATATTAAAATCAAAAGCATTTAGTGACATAAGGGAACTTATTCACACGACTTAAGTTTTCTTAGGTCTTAGGTGTTCTTTCTAAACTTGCTAGTTGTCAAGATAAGATACATCATATCTTATCTTTATGACCTTTATTAAATTCTAGTTAACTAGGTCATTTAACATTAGATTAAGGTAGTTGTCTCATTTTATAAGATTAAGACACGTGTCAATGTGTTGTCTAATCCTACTTGTCACATTGCCTTTATAAGAAAGGTCATCTGATTGCATATTCATCCTCAACCATTATTCAATCTTGTATTGTTAAGATAAGTTATTATTGTCATTCTCTCTTATTGAAGTTATTTTCCAAGGTCTTGTAGGTTCCTCAGGGTGTTGAGGAGTCACTTATTTATTCATATATGGTATCATTGATTAATAAAGTAAACATATAAGTATTCATGGATCTTCAACTATCAATATCACTTGTCCAATCTAGATCAACATGATCATAAATATGAGGGTAAATTTTGTCTCCTATCATATTACTATGATAGCACAAAGAATACTGTAAGGTACCCTTCAAATATTTTAAGTCTCTTTTAATTGCATCCCAATAAAATCTACTAGGATTAGACACATAAATGGAAAGAACTCACACTGCTTGGGAAATGTTTGGTCCAGTATAGACCATAGCATTTATCAAACTTCCAAATACACTTTGGTAAGGTACTCTACTTGTGTCTTCCATCTTTGATAGGGATGTAGAAAAATTTGAAACAAATAACTTTTTTCCAATGGTAAAAGGAACACATAATGGTCTACATGTCAAAACCAAGCATATTGATGTCCACTATTGTTTTTCATAGATATGTCAAGGATGATAGAGTGAAGATAGTTAAGATAGATACTTTGATGAATATTTTAAGTGTGTTAACTAAGGTTGTGAGCACATAGAAGTTTGGAATTTATGGACCTCATTTCCCATAGCAATTAAATTGTGGTGTACATACTCCCTTTACTCTTGCAAGGTATTCAAAAAGTGGGAGAATGTTAGAAAAATGGTGTCTTAATATTGAATTTGCATAACTTGTCTAACTTGATAGAGCATGTCATGATATTGTCAGCACTTCAAACAAATCAGCAATCAAATTCTCGGTTCAAAATTTATGGCCTTCAAAAGTTTTGTTACCTAAAGTAGGAAATATAAAAACATTTTGGACACATAAATGAGATTTAAAAAGGAGTTACACGTATTGTGTGTTTCTTGACACATCATAGGGTATGTCAGATTAGAGATCAGATGGATACCACTTTTTGGGTGGTTTTATCCCATAGTTTGCAAAATTGTTTAATGGTTTCATTCTTTTGTATCTCCTATATATTAGGTATGTGAGATGGAGGTTATGTGTAAGAGTATTATATCTATTGAGTCACCTCAGGATCTCTGATTGGTGATACTTTGTGAGAAGTTTTTTTCTAGAAATATATTGTATTCTATTGTTGACTTATAAATAATATATTGAGTAAATTTTATAGTGTGGATTTTTTCTCCCAAAATGGTTTTCCCTACATAAATCACCATATTGTGGTATGCATGTTATCTATTTCTATTTTTTGTTAAGTTTCTTTAACTTTTGTAAAGATCTAAAAGTTTTGCATAACTCTTCTCTCAAGGTTAGTGCAGGAAACTTTTATTTTGTCTTTGCTTCTTTAGAAGTGGTATCAGAGCCTGATCACCTTTGGTTGAAATTGTGGGTTGTTAGGTTTTTCAAGAACTAATACATTTTTAAGTGAAATACTGTGTATAATATATTATATAATCTTGTAGTAGAAAATTTTTAGATGACAAGTTCATCGAGGAGAATAGAGGTGGAGAAATTTTCTAGAAATAACTTTCTAAATACAAGGTTGGTTGCGAAGGGCTACTCTCAGTTGAGGGCATTGACTATGGTGAGATATTTTCTCATGTTGCAAAAATAACATCAATTAGATTTTTTCTTTTTATTGTTGCTCCTTATAAATCAAAGGATGAGCAAATAGAAGTGAAATCTACTTTCCTTCATGGTGATGGAGGAGGATATTTATATGACATAGTCAGAGAACTACGTTATAAAAGGTAAAATTCATTTGGTTTTTAAGTTGAAGAAATCTTTATATGGCCTCAAAGAAATTCCTAGGATGTGATACTATAAATTTGATACATGTGTGTTGATTTTGAGATTCGGGTGTTCAAAGTCAGATCATTGTGTTTATTATCAAATTTAATGGTAATAATTTTCTATGCATTACATTAAATGTTGATGATATATAATTCATCGCTAAAGGGAAAGGTATGGATTCATAACTAAGGTATCAAATTGCTATTAAATTTGAAATGAAAGATCTTGGTACAGCTAAACACATTCTTGGGATGGAAATTAAAAGAGATATAGTGAATAGAATGCTATGGTTAAGCTAGAGTAATTATGTGAACTCATTTTTACAGAGGTTCAACATGCAATATTATAGACCATTATGTGGTCCTTTTATAGTTGGAACAAAGTTATCTATTTCAGACTGTCCTACATTACCATCAAAGATGTAAGACATGACAAAAGTACCTTACCAAATTGCAGTTGGAAGTTTGATATATGTTGTTGGTGCCCAAAAATGATGGTTTGGATTTCCTATGGACTTGCCAATCTAATACTGGCAAACCCAATTGTTTTTTCCAACTAACAAGTTCAACCAAATGAAGGTTTGAACTTCTGCAATTTTGGCTCTACAAAGCCAAGGCTGGTAGGCCTATACCTTAACCAAATATGTTGATTCAAAGGCTTTATAGTAGATAACTAAATATAAAACTTGTGGATTCTCTCAAGGTGGCAAATAAACTTGAGAGGAATCAAATTGTAAGTATCTCAATCAATAGTATATTGAATGCTGCAAAAACAAAAAAAAATGCTTTGGTTAATAGTAAATGTTTGACAAAAGTTATATAAAATGAAATAGATCAAAGGAATAAAATATCACAAACTTTGAATAATGAACTGAATGACTATAGTCCAATTATTGATAAGATCAGTGTCTTACTCCTGCTTGGGCAATGGATTTGATTCTATATCAATCCTATGTACACCTCAGAGATAGTTTTAATAACTTGTATATAACAAGACCATCATTTCAAGGGCTTCTACATGAAATATAGTTGAAACCAGATTATACAGTTAGTTCTACTAAATTTAACTGTCTTTGAGAGACAAATGGAATAGAGGAAAGTTTGTCAACCACACCTTTCAACTGATGATCAAACTATATATATATATATATATAATTACAAATAACATGAGAATTCAACACAATGAAACAATCTATCTAAATAGATTTATCTGAGAGACTAACTAAAAAGAATTGAAAACTATTACCAGAGGTGAGAGAAAAAACACTTATCTTTTTATTAATGTTGAAAAAATAGTACATCAGAGTTCATGTTGTAGTTGTGATAAAATTCTATCCTATGAAAATTTGTATTGTATTGTGTTCTTTGTATTGATCCCGGTATCCTTTAAATAGAGTCCAAAGGATGCATACAAGCTACATATCAACACACCCATTCAAAACTAATACCTAATCCTAAATTAACAACTGAACATTAAAAGTTTACAATGCATAATATAAAATATTAACCGTCCAAAGGTTAATATGTTTAATAAATCAATCTTTCACTAACGTTCCTTTTGAAATGTCATCTTTTGCTTCATGTGAAAATTATTATATTGTTAAATATTTGATAAATAATCCCTCCTTTGTAATCTTTGAACAAAACTCCATTTTGATTAAATTCAAATTTCTTAAGCTTCCATAATGTTCTGCACAAAAAGGAATAAATTAGTCACAATTTCATTAGGGTTTTTAGGAGTTTGATAAAAATTTATAAATTTTCCTAAAATAGTCCCTTTCAAAAATTTAATCAAACGTAAATAATTGATATGTCCTTAGTAATTTTTACCCTAATAATGACTTCAAGTATTAACATGGGTAAAATCATTTACTATTACAAAGTATATATCTCCTCACCTGAACCAATATTTTCAAGGAATATAATAAAGCAATTGGTAAAAGGGGGAAATGGGTAGTTAGAGTAGTTAAGGGGTTGAATTGAGAGGTTGAGTGTTCAACTCCCTCTAGCCACCCTTTTGCCCAATAATAATTTTGTAAATAATATCTATATGCAAAAAAATAATCATATTGCAAATCATGAATATTCTTGGGTAAGATATACTCTGTAGAATAAGTTTTTGATTGTCCAACCTGCACATAGAATAAATCAATTAAATATCCAACATTTCTCTTAAGTAATTTTTGTGCATGTAAACTAATTTTTCACTTTAGAAGTTATTCCACCAATATAATATTTATAAGGAAAGTAATAATTAATTTATAATATTTCAATCGTAACTCCCCTTATAATATTTTAGATAATAATTAGTCTTCAAAGTATGAAGGTGAGAAATACTCCCTTTGCGCTGGTGTCATGGTTATGTAATTTTCATCATTTTGATAAAACAAAAATCTTTAGGTTTCCACATATAATGCCCTGAACCATAGGCTATTAATTGAGCAAATTTGTGTCCGCAAATTTAGGTGTCAATATATGCCATGGTCTATAATATAATAGACATTGTCAAAGAAATTGAATTTCTTTCTTGATATATGTCTAATCCTGGTAGAGTTCACTAAGATGCAAATGAAGGAGTCTTTCAAGATATTTCAAGATTACCTCATAGTATTCTTTGTATTATCACGGTAATAGGATAAGAGATGAAATTTCCATTAATATTCATAGTTATGTGGATTCTAACTGGGCAGGTCTCTTGATAGTAGAAATCAATTAGTGCTAATGTGTTTACTTTATTTGGTGGTGCATTTAGTTGGATGAATAAGCGATAAGATGTGGTTTCTTTGTCCACTACTGAAATTGAGTATATGGTGACTAATCATGCTTGTAAAGAATCCATTTGGCTTAAGAGACCATGTCCAAGTATTGGAATAAAACAAGGAGTTGTGACTATTTATTATGATAGTTAGAATGCGATCTACCTAGCTAAGAACCTAAATTTTCATGTTAAGACCAAGAAAAATGATGTTCAATATTATTTTTTCAGAGAAATGATCAAATATGTTAGGACTGAGCATGTTTATGTGTTAATATTATAAGGTACAAGATTAATGAGAGGGGGGTGAATCAATAATCTATCATATCAAAAAATTTCACAATTCATTCAACACATTAACAACATTCATCAACTTTAAACCTTATGCAACAATAAGCAAAGTGACCAAATAAACATCCAAACATGCAAAAAAGTGACACCAACATTTTTCTCATGGAAACCCTTGGTTAGAGGGAAAAACCATGGTGGTAATTAATACCCACAAGTATTTGCACTCTTTTGAAATGCGTCATGTTAAAGGCCTAGCCCAGTTAGGATCTTACAATGATGCCCTGTTAGGATCAGACCTTGTTAGGAGTCACCCAGTCAAGGGATATGCATGTAGCTCTATTAAGAGCTTTACCCTATTAGGAGTAACCTTGTTAAAGGATTTAAATCCTAATTAAAGAGCCACCTAGTTAAAGGATTTACTGATAAAGACCTATTAGCATCTACCTGGTTAAGGGATTTTCTTGCAGAACCTATTAGGATTCAACAAGTACAATGATATGGGTGTAGTACTCCTACTCTTCTTGTTCAGATCCAATTAAGCACAACACTTTTTCTTCTTGCAAACAATCTTTTCTCTTTAATGGACCGCACCTTCGCATCCACGATCTACCCTTGCATAATTCATTGATTTACATATAAATACATTACATGTTTATTAGGGAATTAGTCGCCTTAAAAAATGTATTACATTTGAATTTCATTCATTACAATCATTCTCTCTCGATCCTTGAACCCTAAAACATATTATCAATCTAGAATATTCGATTTGAAATTTAGGTCGGCCACAAGATTCATCGCACATCGATTTAAAACAAGAACAATCAAACTTTATTTGACTTTCCCAACACTCTTCCAAAACTTGATAGATCTTATCACCTTGAACAATGAAATAGAAAATAATCATTACATATTTATTATGCCATTTCACCTTGACACCAGGATCACAAAAAATCCCCTGTAACCGATCACACCATCACCGTTCACCGATCTAACACCAACTGCTCAAAATTGTTCAAACATTTTTCTATCTTGCACAGAATTATCTTCCATCAACTGGAACGATTCCTTGTAGTAATGCAATCCTATAGTGATCATAGTATCAATAACATATCCTAGTCAAGATAATCATATCATGATCACAACACTTAGATCCATACTAATTTGATAGAACAATCAAATCATTCACTGCCTATCACTATCTTCCTTGTTTCTCTTCAATTGATCATATCTTGCTCTAATTTTGTTTCCAGCATATGCGATCATACATAATTTATAGAGAGATATCCCCGAGTATCCAATAATGATTTCTTAGTCCAATTCCTACTGCAACACAGAATTCATCTGCACAAATACTTAGCGGCACATCAGGAACATTGTCGAGAAATACGACACCAAGTTGACATCAATGACAACACAATAACTGATCCTCTTGTCATTAAAACATATACCAACCAATACTCAATAAATCTCTACACTAGTTATGCCAACATGATGTTCAATATGACAATGCTACCAACTACATTTTGTAGATATTTCTAAAATATATTCACTAACATCGCCAAATCTGAAAAAATCTTGGCAGCTTAATATGGGAGGTACCTCATTTTATCTTTTGTATGTTTGGTAATGATTCATCACTATCCAAGGTTTTGAGGATATGTCTCCTAATCATGAATACTTGACAAAATCCTAAGAGTGTATGTTGTGGTTTTTTGTGGAGATCTAGATATATTACATAAATGTGGGGTAGGGTTCTTTTGCATTGGCTCAAAATATGGCATGTCTTCAATGTTGTGTAGGATGTGTACTATTTGTTCATTATTAGAAAAAATATATTTGTTCAACATTAAAATCTACTGTATCATTAGTGTTAACAAACGATTTTAATCCAAGTAGAGCTTTGAAGGTATTAAATGGTTCCTTCATTTCAACTACTTCAAAGTCTACATATTGTTTGACTTCTTTTACATTCACTTCAACATTTCTTCCAAGTTCCTAATGTTTCCATTCTATAATTGTTGGTTTGAGTTATATTCATTGATTTTTTAACAAGATTTGGTCTTCCTTTTTTCTCCCATGTTATGGATGGAATGATATTTATGATATTTAGGCTTGTGCCCAATTCCACCATGACATACTTTACATTAGGATATTTTAAATAAAAATGGATCAATAATGGATCATTCTTCCTACTTTGGTCCTCTAATAGTTGGTTCACTTGCTTCTTTTTATTCCAACACCCAGCCCATTTGTTTTAATCTTATTATTATATCTTTTTCATCTAGACACATAACTAAGTCTTTCGATAGTTTCACTTCTTATGTAAAATAACCTACTTACTCCTATGATTGTTGCATTATTGTTTTTTTCTTGCTCAACCACCTTTTCATGTTGTCTTTTAATGGTCTAAAATTTTTCTAGCTCTTCCTACTCTCCTCCTTCTCCTTCAGGATATAATATTCCACAAATACTTCCTCTACTAGTGGTTTCTTCTTATGTTCGCTAAAAAAACATTAGTTTTTTTTTGCCTCCACTTTTCATTTTCTTCTCCATGATTATTTATATTTCTAAGTTATCATCTCTATAGGTTTCCAAGGACTGCTCATCCATTCTATGATAACTCTTTTTTTTAAATGTTAACATTTGGTAGTTATTAATATCAAACTTGTTGTCATTTGTGTCAATTATGGTTCAGAAGGTGTGTTCAGTAGTATTCCTATATGTTCCAAAGTAATGCAGTCTCATAAGTATACATATTTGTTGATATTTATGAACAAAAATGGTTGAAGATTCTTGAAGAAGGTGTGTCTATATTCTTAGGTCTTATCTAGCATTTTGGAGAAGGTTCCAATTGTCTACACATGAAAATAGATAAGTGTGACTATTATGGTGAACAATTTATTAGGTTGTATTATGTTTATTGGTCTACATCAAGGGGAATTAATCCATTTAACTTTTTGGTTGGAATATATTTTTGGTATTTATCCAAAGGTGATACATGTCAAGTTGCATGGTCTCATTCGGTCTGCAACTAAAGTTATGGTGTTTAGAGTTTTAACATGACAATGACAGTGTAACAGTTTACTTAAATGCTTTGCATTCCTTTTCCTTTAGGTGTTGAGATGTTTCAGCTCTTAGATATTAATATGTTGGTGATAAGTAATGATATTTTATGCATTCTCAGTATTTATGGAGGTCCACACTACATTATATGTTTGATTGGTTATTGTGCATTAACAATATTTTTCTTTGGGGTTGACTCGATATGTTTTAGTCCATACAGTAGTGTGCAATGATAATGGAAATGATTTTGGATCAAGAGGAAGGTGTACCAACATGGTGTGATGCCTCACACATATCATTTCACTTCCACATTATTTGTAAAATGAAATAGGATCAACATTCTAAATGTTTCATGTTACATCTAATTAGGTCAACCTAATTGATGTTATTTTTTTGTTATGGCCGATATAAAATGGTGGATATCATTTGGATATTTTTGTATGATTCTTATACGAATGTGTATGATTTATTGTGAAGTGAAAAGGTGGAAATGCGTAGATAGACAATGATGAAGTCAATTATAGATATATGAACTATGATCTATAATCAACATTTTAGAGAATGCACCTCTATTTAGTCCAATCATAATAATTCTTTATAGTCATTTTTATTGTACCTTTCTATGAAGAAAGTGATCTTAAGTTATTAGAAAGTACTTGTATCTTTCGATAAGGTTGTACACCTTAGTCTACATGTTCATATCATGAGCAGTGAGATTCTTGGCCTTTGGACTAGAACATTGCAATTAGTTCTCCATATAGTAAGTGTGATTCTCACTGCAAGTTCTCCTGCATTGGGTTTTCCACATAAAAATCCTAGTGTCATCTGTGTTATTCTTTTTGTTTTAGTTATTTACTTTTGCACATAAGCTTAATAGAATGAATGGTTAATAATTGGTTAAGTTTTAGCATTTGAAAGTATTCAACAGTTGGTATCAAGGCAAGCTTCTTGAAGAAACTATATAACAATTGAGGTAGATTTGGGATTTGAACATGATGTTTGAATTTGAGATTTATTTGGATGTTATGGAAACACAAAGATGGGACATTGATTTAATATTAGACCTTGAAGGAGAATTTAAGTTTGCACTTCGTAAAATGGATGAATAGTGAGAAGAATAGATGAATGTAGAAGAATTCATTACTTAGCTAAAGAAGCAAGTTAAAGAAGGAAAGAAGAGCATGGACAATATTGAGACGAAGTTGCAAATAAAATACAAAGAATGCATAAATTTTGAAGAACAAAATTCCATGCTGAAATAAACACAAGAACAAAGCAATCCTGATGATTACACTAATATTGAAAATGGTATTGAGATGTTGAGAAAATAGTTGAAAGATGCAAAGGAATAGATCAAAAAGTATCTAAAACTTTAGGGTGGAAATGATCTATATGATGAGATGCTTGGTTTTTAGAAACCATATAGGGACAAAGGTAGACTTGGATTTGACAAAGGAGAAATCTCTAAGACTTTGAACATATATGACAAAGGAAAGGAAAAGGCCAAGGATGAATCCAAGAAGGATAATTAAGAAAAAAAAGTTTTCAGACCAATCAAAAGAGCTTCATATATTCTTTGATTTCTCAAACTAGGTACCCTTTATTATTTCATTGGTAGATTCTTTTCATGTAACAAGGTTGGACATAAAGATAGTGAATGTAGAAGTTAGACCAGTTCACAACCATTTAATGGTTAGTGTTATGTTTGCAGTAAGTTTGGACATAAGGAAAATTAATGCAAAAGTAGAATTATGAGAAATGGATTTATGAATGTAAACAATGGTAGAGATGTTAAATATTTCAATGGATATTGTTATGCAAACAAAAAATATGGGCACACGATTTTTGAGTGGAGATCTAATAGCAGTTGGAATAGGGGTGGTCCACAACAAGTTCCTACATGTTACAAGTATATGAAATTATGGTACCTTACTAGGTTCTATAGAGGAAAGAATGAGAAGACCTTTATTCTGGTGGAAAATGAAATTGATCTGAGTGAGGAAAGAGAAAAGATGCAAAAAACATGGGTGAAAAATCTGATGAGAATGTGGAAGAAAAATCAAAGGATGTGTATGTACCCCTTGGTGGTGTGGAGAATGAAAAGTTTACCAACCTCAAGACCGATTAAAATATTAAGGGATAAACCATCCCTTGTGCCACCTGACTTTCCTAGCACTCTAGCAAGTTAGGGGATCAAGACACTAAGTACGATAAAGAAATTTTGATAAACCAAGATATTAAATGTGAATGAAGTAAGAGTGATTAAGATGACTAAATCGATTAAGATACTAAAGTAACCAAAATGTTAAATGTAGATAAATGTGAATAAATAAAGGATACTAATAGATAAAATTATTCTAATTATAGAGACTAAGGGAGCATTCTACAAAGACCAAACACTAAACTATGCAAGCTCACTATCTCAAACACCCATGTGGGTCAAGGATGACAGTGCAGTGTGGGACGAATTTATAGTGTGTTTTTGTATTTTATGGATAGACTATAAAGGACGGATCAGGAAAATAAAAACACTAAATGGATAATGAAAATAATAGAATGTATAGTGATACAAAACCAAACATGATGATATAAAGATAAATTTATGCTATGAAAACACGAAGAGGAGGGAAAGAGGTTACAATAGATTCAATAGTTGATGAAGTTGACGAACCACACTCACTTCCCTATGAGCCTGCGCACACATAAATAATAAAAATGTTGGAGTGGCTATTTGGAGACCTACCTCAGTCAAACCTCTACTTTGTTGTTTCCACATCCACAACAGTTGAATAGACATGATAAAATGGTGATAAATAACTATATGGATAAAGTAAATAAACAATAGTGCAACTATAATTAGATAGAGAACATTATATGCTATCAAAGACACACAAAAAAGTGTATATAACTCCCCTTCACCATAAAAAATTAAAGCTCAATGAGATGAAAGAAAGAATGATCAATAAGATATTGTAGAAATATGTCCAAAGTGTGAAGAAGCCTCAAGAGTGTGTAGAGAGAGAAAATGAGATTAAAAAATAGAAATATAATAGAGAAACTTGAATGAGGACATTTTTGGGCAATGAAATTAGGTTTTACATCTATAGGGTGGAATTTTGTAATGTTTCAATGACAGTCTGCATGTGTCTGCAGATTTGCAGACAAGTGTGCACCATTTTTACGCCTTTTTGGTGTGTACATGTCCTATGCATGTGGCCAAGATCAAAGTGGTTAGTAACAAGGTGAGATGAGTGGGTGTGAAGGGTGATGTGAATTTAATGTCTTTGTCTAAGGTAAGTGCATTACACAATGCCAAATTAAACTAGGGTGCAAATTCATGACACTATATTTTGTCTCCAGTCTGGCAAGCATATCATGAGGAGAGAGATGTGAGATAAAGTAAGGAAAATTAACTGAATTTCCTATTGGCATTGTGTTCACATAGGTTCCCCCCCAACTTGGAAGCCTTGAATTGTTGTTGAGCCACATGCAACATGTAAGTTGTAGACGAGTGTGCTAGATGATAGAGACAATCTATAACAAGAGACCATCAATGGTATGTTGATATAGGTGGAAAGTTGTGTTACACAAAATAGCTATATGATAGGGAAATTTTGATAGTGTGATGAAATTTGTAGAAATAGCTAGACATGCATGTGATAGGGTGGCTTTAGACGGTGCACCAACATGCATAACAAAAGCTAGATAGGCATGTGATAGGGTGGCTTAGACATGCACCAACATGCGTAGAAAGAGCTAGATAAATATGTGATAGGGTGACTTATATCACTCTGGTACATGTAGAAAAATCTAGATAGGTATATAATAAGGAAAGTTTTGATGAGATAGTGGATTGGCCCCCATAGAGTGAAACATCAAGATTAAAAAAATCAAATTTTGCGAGAAAAAACTATGATGTACATACATTATGACCATTAGATAATAAGATAACCAGACACACAAATATAACAACCCCCCCCTTGGAATAGATCATGATTCTCAAAGGGGAGCATGAGATATTATAAGGAAATAAAATATATTGTGGTATGTCAACAAACAAGATGTTGCATGGAATGTCACTTCTTGATGGGTGACACATGATCTCCACAACATCCAAACAAAAATTAAGGGATCCAATGGATTAGCGTTAAGACCTAGAAGAGTGACATACATACCCTTAGGGGATATCACATCATTGCTAGTTGTGGCTTGGATCTAAATAAGAACACATGAAGACAAAGAAACAATTTAAAATAGTTCAATATGGAAGGGTAGCCTAAATGCCCCCAACACTTTGCATCGTCCCCAAATGTCAAAAATCAAGATACAATAGATAGAAGAAAAATACAACATATAGAAGCACGTGTATGATATATATCCTCCTTTTTCCAAGTACCAATGAAGTACAAGGGTCCTCCAGGAGGGAACAACACTAAAAGAAAATAACTAGAGAACACAAAAAAATATGCTATAATCTAAAGACATAGATGTGGGTGCTATCTTCATAGGTTATCTACATAATTGTCCTCCCCATTTTGATCATATTGGGATGGAGGTCAATATTTCAATAGAATGAATGTGATATCAATTGCATGCACTCCTATAGAATCTAGAACCAAGGATGAGGTAGCCTAAACATTCTCATCCAACAACTCCACTAAGGTGAGTGAGAGGGACTGTGTGAAGATCATTTTCAACATCAAATTTCCTCAAGCGAGTCAAATAAGAAATCCTCATAGCTTGTATGTGACCCATGCTGAGGTATAGATGAAAAAGGTGCCCTTCCAATCTCTATAAAAGGGGTGGAGATAAACTTGGGAGAAGTTAGAGCTTGTTCCACTGCGAGGACCAAAATGGAAAGGGGATTTGTCAGAGATGATTTGTGATGACAAAACTCTAGCACATGGCCCTGCTCAAACTTCCTCTTGAAGTATGGAGGTGAAGCCCTCTGATCCACTACAACTCCTTTAGGACACCGAGAAGCTAACATGACAGTTATGGGATGGAGTTGGCACATGCTAGTTGAAATCACTACACTATATACCACTTGAGTATGCAACATGTTCATTGGCAAAGAGAATGGTGGGACATTAGGAAAAGTTGTGATCACTGGAGACTCCTACGATGGAGAGATGAAGACTTGGATCCACTTAGCGCAAGGTCCAATGGTCACTCTCTATATAGGGGGAAGTGAGACATGAAGCTATAGGATGGAAGGCTAGATCAACTGAGATGGAGGTAGGAGAAGGGCTTAGTGCAGAAGCAGAGTAACAAACATGGGCTTTGAAGATGCACACTCCATCCTTGTAGTGACCTCCTGTACCAAGGCCCTTTCCTTATGGTGATGTCTACACTCAAACACAAGATAGATTTGATATAAATGTGGGCTAGAATGAGAATCCTATGAGGTTCTAGTGGCATCATGCTCTAGGGGAGAGGTCATTGATGCTATTTTTTAAAGAGAAGAGGGCTCCACTGATAGAGTAGGAGCTTGAACTAACATAGGCACACACGACTCAAAATGTAGGTTCCCTTCCCCTTTTTTCCCTATGGATAGTAGGAGGAATTGAGGGCACCCATAGAGTATGAGGAATAGGTTACAAGGGAGATAGTTCAGTCTTGGGAGACCTCTTACCTCTACCATAGATATTAAGGCAGGATCTATCCATGATGATGGGAATGGGGAAAGGTAGATGCGCCTTAGATTTCTGTAGCATGGGTGCCTTTCCTTTGTCTACATTAGGTGGAGACATGAGAATATGAGGCACCCATATAGGTTGCAAGATGCAAGGTAGATGAGGAGGATTCCCAAGGGACACACACTTATCTTGAGCCCACGATGAAGAAGGAGAAAATAATGAAGCATGTTGAGCCTCATGATATTGTTGAGTAGGAGGAGCATAATTAGGCTCTACAAATTTAGAGTTTAGTTCCTTGACTTTATATTTTTTTTAAGCAAGGAATGAAACATCCTACTAGGGACGTAGGGGTCCTACTAGAGTAGGCCAAAAATTATCAAGAGATAAGCCCCCATGTAACACCAAAGGCATATATCCAGTGTCCTGGAACATGTTAATAGTTCCCTCGTAAGGAAACTTAAAATATTTTTTCATGACTGAGGGGATGACTCCCATAGATACTAACTAGGGGATACCCAATTTGACCCATAAGAGATCTAACTCAAGAATCATGACAAATGTTGAGAATAATGCCTTGGGTCCTACTTGGATCATCAAGGTTGTGGACACCAAAGGTTGAAGTGATAGCCCATCATGCATTCTGACGGTGGCAACACACTCATCATATTTCATGTGGTTCAAGCCGTCAACAAAGAGGACCTCCATGATAAGGTCAAACAAGATGCCTCTAATGAAGACACCATTGATTAATGTTGGGATATAGAGGGGAGAAGTATCTCCACTATACAACTCATCCAAAGGGTTAAAAATGATGTTTATTTCAAGGGTCATCTAGGTAGGCGATAAAATTGGAGTGATAGTCACCATGTTAACATAGAGACTATCACCCAACATAGGAGGAGATGGTGAAGATGCCATGATTAATTTTATGAATACAATGGAAGAGGAACAATGTAGATCTACAATTCATTGTATTCTTTATCCACTGACTTATTTTCCTTCGATTTCCTTTCGTTTACTCGAGTAGCACCTCTATCTATGTGGTCTTGTACAAGATGTTGAAGGTGCACATAATGCTTAGTATCATGACCATGCACACGATAGTATTGAAAAAACTTTGACCCATCATACCATCGAGGGTATAAGTGATTATCAGGAAGGGTTCAAATTTTTAGAAGAGTTACCAAGTTATCTTTTAACAACCTCTACAGAATGCTTGCATAGGAATTAGATAACTTAGTAATTTTTTACTCCTTTATGCATCTATTGGAAATTAATTAATTTCAGAGGGATATGGTAGTGCCTTGATACTAGCCACAACCTTGTTCTTGTGATATCCTTTATACATAGGAGCCCTTCCATAGGAATTTAAGAAATAATTCCCAAATTGACCTATGATATGTTGATAATTTGTCAAATCACTAAAAAGGCTAGTAAAATTGGGATAATTATTTAGTAAAAGCTTCTCCCCCAATGTCAGTTGTAGATTCCCTATAAAAATTCATTGAATGTCACCATCGGTTAAGGCATAAGGAACTTTCTTGAAGATAGACTGATACCTTGAAATGAAATTAGTTACCTTCTCTTTTGGTTTTTACTTGCAATGAACAAGGTCTATGATCGTAACCTTTCTGCCTATGTCAGCCTAAAACCAAGTGAGGAAGGCATCCATTAGTTGATCAAAGGTATTTATAGAATAGTTTAGAAGAGAGATATACCATTCCATAGTGGTTCCTTTAAGGTGCCAATAGAATAGCTTCAACAATACGTAATCCAAGTTATGGTAATCACTACACTTAGTTAAGAAAGACTTGATGTGGAGGTGCAAGTATCCATCATTATTATACCTTTCATAGTTCAGGGGTTCAACAACTTTTTTGTGGTGGAGTGCTTAAAAATTTCATGGTCAAGGGAATGCAACAATAATAGGGTTTTAGAGAAATCTGATTAAGGCAGACTAATGGATATAGGACAAACTGGCACCCATTATAATAGTAGTCGTAGTTGATAAGTTAGCCAATTCTTGTTGCAACTGCCCCATAATCTACAGTGTGGTGTTGAAAATAGGATTATGAGGTGGACAAGGCAGAGGTGGCTACCACCACCACTAGGAAGAGTAGAAGATCCACTATTTCCTTTGTTTACACCACCAACCCCTTGATTGGATCTTGGATTTACACCAATATTTTATGAATTTATCTCAAAGGATTTTTATTCACATTAATGCTAGGGATGATGCCACTATTCAAGGGGTCAAGGTTTGATGTTGATATTACCATGTGCATAGATATTGTAGGTATTGCATCACTGACCTATTCCTTAGTAAGATTTGACTATTTTTCTTGAGATTCTAAAGGAGGAAGGGATATGTGATCATCCATTATTTGTCCTAATGCTAGGAATACCTCATGGCCCTCCTTGTCTAAGATCAATAACTCTCTCAAATTGATAATAACATTTCTAGCCTCAATGCAACCATCTCATATCTGTAGAAATTGTTTTAAAACCTTTAGTTTCTCCTTGAGGGATTGAATCTTATCAAACTAAATAGTAAGAGATGATTTTTGATCCATTACAAGAGGGGATTTGGTAGGTGAGCTTGTTGGTGTATGGTGCTTTGACCCATCCTTTAGAAAGGTTTTAAGTTTGAGTATCAGTCTTGTGAAGGATTGGGATCCACTCATGTCATTAGGATCCATATTCTTGACAAACATGGGACCTAGTCTAGTTGGACTATACTAGTTTGGAGGAATGCTAGGTTGTGAGGATCTCCACATAACAATTCCCAAAGTGGTATGGGTTGTGAAGCTCATATGGGTTAACAACATCTAGACAATCAGAAGAATTTTACAAAAAGTAAGTTCATGTCAAGTTCACCAAAATGTGAAGAAGGAAAGTTTTACCAACCTTAAGACCAATTAAAATTTTTGAGGGATAAACCATCCCTTGCACCACCTCACTTTACTAGCACTCTAGTGAGCTAGGGGATCAAGACACTAAGTACAATAAAGACATTTTGATAAACCAAGATATTAAATGTGAATGAAGTAAGACTGATTAAGATGATTAAATTGATTAAAATACTAAATTACCCAAAAAGGTAAATGAAAATAAACACGAAGAACTAAAGCAGACTGTACAGTAAGGAAAATAGAGGGGGTGATGTAATGTAGGGAATGATCCTTTTCCTATTGCACAATCAAAAGGAAAATGATCCACTAGGCCCAATTAGGACTTTACTACTAAGTGGGCACAATAATCATTTTCAATAATGATTAGAATGAATTAGATTTGAGAGAAAATGGTATAAGGATGCACGATAGAGGGCTAAATAAGATAAATAAACAAGATTCGGGAAATTCAAACTAACAAAAAATAGACAAACACTTGTAATGACTTGAAATGGAAAACATAAGACTGTACTAACTTGCAACCTAAAATTGGAGCTAATTTTCTAGGTATAGAACACCCAGGGTGTTCTTTTCCTAGGAACATAATGCCAAGTGCATTGTGCTCCAGTGATTCTACCTAAAACTTAGCGGGATAGTCTGTCAAATCATGCACTTTTTGAATTAAATCATGATGCATCTACCACCTGTACCTACACACAAAATAATAGGGAAGAAGGTTGTATAGAGGGGTTTGCCTTGGTAAAACACATGTTTGGAATCAACATTAAAATGAAATAAAGGAAATGAAAGTGTTTTATCATATAGAAGAGGCTAGATTTGAAAAATGAAGTATGTCATACCTTAGCAATGCAAATGCTTCTTTGAATGTGATCAAGTATGTTGATGCACTATCTTTGAATTAACACAAAAACCAAAAAGGAAATCATGAAAGAAAAAACCTTGTGTAATGTATATTGTAGTTTTCCACAATGCTTGATTGATAAGAAGAAAAAATACTTGGATGAATGTAGATGTATGTGTATCTCCTTCCTTGATATAAAAATCCTTTACTTAGCCTTCAATGAGGGAAAAAAGCTTGATCCATGGAGAAGAACAACTTGCATGCTTGAGAAGAAGTCTAGATGTTGGATGCTTGAATGCTTAATATCTTGCTTTATGAACTTAATTATAATGGATACATCATGATAATACCAACATGAGGAGAGATATGGTGTTTATATACCTCCCACAATATCTCAGGGGTTAGAAATCAAGAGGGTCTACTATAAATTAAAGTACCCCACATAATTACCAAGGGAAGGCCACAATTCAAACTTGAGCCAAAAATCAAGGTATATAATGCCTAGGGTGTTATATACCTAATATAGTATGCCTAGGTCATTGTGTACCCACCAATGAGGGCCCAAATTTAAACCATAAGCCCTAGATAACTAGGGATGCTAGATTATAAAGTACAACTAATTTCAGAGTCAAGAAGAAGTACAAAGGCCACAAATGGTAACATAGGGCTCATGTAGGATAAAAAATGATTGAAGAGGATAAATAATAAAGGAGAATTCCTAACAATAAGGGCTCACATCAAGTTTTGATGAAATTGAAATAACATAGGACCCATATTTGAATTTAGGTTTCCTTTAAGTGTCATATGAAGTCCTATTATGCATGTTAAGATGAAAAAATACCAAGGATGGTGCAAAATAATCATGGAATTATATACACCAATAAGGTCATTATAATTTACAATGGTACATTTAGCCCTGACTTTAGTG